>JAHHUM010000117.1:164410-268137 GCA_036173005.1 Crenichthys baileyi | reverse complement strand
CAAGGGTCGGGTCATTTCCAGTGTCTCCTCTTCTGACAGAGTTGGAAGATTGATTCTTTTAAGAAAAGAGGATATTTCATCTTCTTTAGTATTTCTGTCCGAATCGTCATATAGACTTCTATAATAATCTGCAATGCTTCTGCTATTTCTTTGGGTTTTGTCTTAATCTGTATATTTAGGGATATATAGGGATGTTTTATTTTAAAGACTTGCCTATTTGCTTGGGCTTTCCTGATTTGAAATGCCAATAGACGACTCGCCCTGTTGCCCATTTCATAGTATCTTTGATTTGTAAACCGTAGAGATCCTTCTGCTTTAACCGTTAGTACCTCCTCTAATTTATCCCTTACCTTTTTTAAGTTCACCCATTACATTTTTATCTCCTATTTTATGTCTCCATTCCAAATCTCTAATCTTACTTTCCAACTCCCTTTGTTCTTTCATTCTAGCCCTTTTGATTCTTGATATTTCTATTATTCTCCCTCTTATCACCACTTTACCTCCTTCTCATAATATTGTTGAAACTTGTGAAACTTCCCCATTGTCATTTATTACAAAATATTCCTTAAGGGCCTCCTTGATTTCTTTTACAATATTTTCCTTGGACATGATTGATACGTTCATTCTCCAATATCTGAAATAAGGTTCATCACCTATGCGAAACTGGTGCATGGTCACTTATAGTTTTGTTTTCTATGTTACATTTTAGCACCCTATGTATATGCTGCTTAGATATATACAGGTAATCTATTCGTGAATAGCTTTTGTGTGGGTTTGAATAGAATGTATAATCTCTTTTCTTAGGGTTAGTATTTCTCCAAGCATCAGTAAGACTCAGCTCCTTGGTGATATTATTCAGCGTTCTAGCTCTCTTTGTCTGTGGTCCATAGTCAGAAGGGTACTTATCTAATATATTATTTTGGACCGTATTAAAGTCTCCCCCCATCAATATCATCCCTTTTGCTTCAGTAGTTATCATTTTGACTATTTGATTAAGGAAAATTTCCTTCTCCTCGTTTGGGAAATATACATTTATTACTGAAGTTGGCATCCCCCTATATGCCCTACTATCATTGCACACCTTCCTTCTTTATCCTTAACCTCTTTTTCCACCTAAAACACTATCCCTTTTTTGATCAGAATTGCTACCCCCCTTCTTTTTCCAAATGAAGCATAGTATGCCTGACTTACAATTCAATTCAGTTTTATTTATATAGCGCCAATTCACAACACATGTTGTCTCAAGGCACTTCACAAACGTCAGCTACATACATTCCAATTAGTCCTAACCATTGAAGAATGCAGTCAGAGTTAGTTATTTATTAAAACTGGATAAAACGTTTTTCTGTCTAAGGAAAGGAAACCCAGCAGATTGCATCCAGTCAGTGACTTGCAGAATTCACTCCTCCCGGATGAGCATGTAGAGGCAGTGGACAGTCACTGGCGTTGACTTTGCAGCAATCCCTCATACTGAGCATACATGTAGCGACAGTGGAGAGGAAAAACTCCCTTTTAACAGGAAGAAACCTCTAGCAGAACCAGGCTCAGTGTGAGCGGCCATCTGCCACAACCGACTGGGGGTTTGAGAGAACAGAGCAGAGACACAAAGAGAACAAAGAAGCACTGATCCAGGAGTACTTTCTATGGGAAGGAAAAGTAAATGTTAATGGATGTAGCTCCTTTAGTCGTTTCATCTAGAAAGAAAGAACAGATAAACTCTGAGCCAGTTTTCAAGGTTAGAGTCTGAAAGAGAGCACATATAATTAGTTACAGTAAAGCTTTGTCAATCGCCATGTCTAGAAGAGAGAAAGGGTTAAACACTAAAAGACAGGGCCATGTGGATCATCGGTAGAGGGTGAGCATTAAGTTGTTGCCAGCAGAAGCTCGGACGATTCCCCTCTCCAGAAAAGGTGTCACAGGTAGACACAGAGCCAGGCCGGGGTAGCTTCTAGGAAGAAAAAGAGAGAACAAAGTTAAAAAACTGAAATAACAGCAAATAATGCAAAAATTTGGGGAGTAGTGTGAGAAGTAGCGAAAGGATGAAAATGGTCATTATGTCCCCCCAGCAGCCGAAGCCTATAGCAGCATAACTACACAGATAGGTTCAGTTCAGATTTTTGTTAGATGGCGCTATTTTACAACAATGTCGTCTCAAGGCACCCCACAAAGAGTCCCACTGATGGTCATTGTTATAATAAAAACCACAAGGATTGGGATACCTCTCTCTGTCAGACTGATTATAACCATTGGAAAAGAGAAGGGGTCATACAGGTAGCAGAAATGGAGGGTGTGTTTGCACCTCAACCATAACTGAGCTGGTTTAGGCTAAACCTGACTCCCCCTTACGTCATCCAACAGGGAGGGAGGAAGGCTACTATCAGGAGTGAGTTATGCTACTATCAGCAACATCTGGGGGCTGCTTGTACCAGTCCCCATTCCCTCTCTGTTTAAAAGCAAAACACATGCACCCTAACCCTTCTGACCCCACACACACACAGACACACACACACACACCCTAAATGCTTGGACTGTCTGTTGAATTGTGTGTGTGAACCACATATATAAATAAATAAATAGAGGGTGCCAACACTTTGTAGATTTGCACTGCAGTGTGAGCTACCTCTTGCGCAAGAAAAATAGAGACTCTGTGACGTTCCTCTGAGTTGACTAATTAATACCTAACATTAAATTGGTCCTTCGAGCTGGAGATTGTAATCTAACTTATCTATCTTTTACAGTGACCTTAGGATCCCGGGGATCACCTGACGCCGAGGAAGCGCTACTGGAGGTCTGCCCCAGGACGGTGGTCCAAAGACCGGTATGGGAGAATTCGCATCAGGCCGGTAGATTATTGCTTCACTCGACGCCTGGTGACTCTTTGGGTCCGAAAGAGTCACTGAAGTCAGCTCAGAGGTGAAAATTGTGTTGGAATAAGTAACTTAAATCAGTTCGTAGGTATTGTCTCGCCGTAAGGGAGACAGCAATTGGATGGGTATTATTCGCCCGGAAGGGAATAGCGATAAATTAGGTAGGATCCCGGCCCGTAAGGGGATCAGAAACGACTAGGTAGATTTCCGCCTATAGGGAACTTGAGTAATTGTGGTTGGGTAGTGTTTTCCCCCCCGCCGTAAGGAATAAATAAAATTAAGCGTAAGAGCTCATAAAATAAGCTTAGGTCGACCTTACATATTTGCTGAAGGGTACATGAATATGTCAAAATACTAATTGTGTGTGAGTGCTGTTGTGTGTCTTTGGAGGACTAACCATTTTGGAAGAATCATAGCAAGATTCTGCTGGTCCTGTGTTTTCCTTTTCCCAGATCGGAAAGACGTATTGATGATTCTTGAAGATAAATGTCGGGTATAATCCCCGAAAATTAACACCGCTGCGAATTAGTCGCAGTAGAAGGGCGTGTTAATGTCCTCTCCTTGAATCTCATGCCAGTGAACTTTTATCTGGGAGATTTATAGTATTGTGAACTAAAATTAAACATCATGGGGAAACAACAAAGTAAACAAATTAGTTTAGAAGGGGATGTAAAGTTTATGGAGAATTATGTAGAAGGAGCATGTATGATCTGTCATAGATGGAATGAAAAACATGGTTTCTTGGGTAAACTAGGTACTAAGGATATCTTAAAATTACAAGGAGATTTAAAATTAGAAATAATGAAAACGCCAAGAAAACTCAACTAAAAAGGGACAGAGACAGGTCGAGTATAAATTATCAGACAAATGGCTGGAACAAAGTAGGTTAAGAGACATGCAGAGGAAAGATAAGAAGGAGAAGCGAAAGGAGAAGCTGACAGCTGCGGTCTTGGTGCGCCCACATGAGGAAACAGTGGTCGCACCCAGACAGCGAGGAGCGCAGCAACACGGCCTGCCGTGCAGGCAGCTGCAGGACAGCAAATTGAAAGAGAGATGGAAGGAGCTGTAGCAGTTCCTAAAACTCCTATAAGAAAGCAAGAAATAATTAAGCAATCCTTTTAAAACAGAAGAACAGAGCTCTTCCTAGTGAGTCCTGGTCTCCTAATTTCTGGAGGGGCACAGGTCATGCGAACTATGATGTAAAGATAAGAAAACTACTACTGACCCCAGCATATACCCAGGCGAAGCTTTTAATGGCTCACAAACAGAAATTTCATCCATTCTGGAAAACATTTGAGGAAGAACACATTTCCTCTAGTTGTAAAGTAGCAAATGCCAAACGTAGGTGAAGGTTAATCACCAACACGCGCCAACTATTCTATTATATAGGCACAATGGACACAGGAAAGCTAGAACTGCCTGCTCTAAAGGGTATCCACCGGTACAGGAAGGTGTAGAGGAGTTTTTGGTAGCTATTACAGAACTCAGAGGAAGCTTCCATCTTAATGGCAAGGAAATGCTCCAGTGTTTTACCCAGCTGTTTGGTCATCGCTGTGTGCAGAGTAGCAGGAGGGCTTTTTTCACTTGGATGCAGTGTGACAATGGTGACACATTAGCACATTATTCACCAGATTTAAGGACACAGAATACCTTACGCTTACTCTTTGAAAGAATTCACAAGTTACGTTCTCTTTATATCACATGACCATAAGAGTTACCAGACGTCAGAATTATGGGTAAACAGTCTCGGACCTTCACCAATGTCAAACAGTGAATAAGGATGAATAAGTTTTTTATCTACGTATAAGATTTTTTAGATAGGTACGACTATCGTGGTTTTTGATGAGCATAGAAACTATCTGCTACAATTTCTATGTATGATAGAAGCAGAGAGCAGGAGCCAGTAAATCAGGAACAGCATGTTGCATATGACTGTAGCCGATTCTCACATGAAAGGCCCTTATAGATTATGAACTTATGACAGAATATATAGAAAAGACACTCGGGTTACATCAAAATGACGGAACTTTGTTACCACCTAAGCCTTAGAGTATGCATAGCATGCCCTTATGAGAGACATCAATAGCATTACTAGTGACATGCCACCCGTGTTAATCATAAGATTAGCCAATTAGGGAGGAACAAATTATGGCGTATTGTACGTACACGTTAGGTAGTACTGCGTGTCTGATCACATTTGCAGCCCTAACCTGATTGTCGTTCAGTGGATACAAACAATGGGCAAAGCGGGAAAGGGGTAATAGCTTCAGTCTGTGACCTCGCCGAAATTCATAGGTCGGCAATCTGGAGGCAGGTAGGACAGGTGTATGTGGTAGTAGGTCACGACACATCGGTCCCCGTAATAATCAAGGGGGTAAGTGAGCCCACACAAACAAGTAACAATGCTTGCCTGCTACGTGTGTGGCTAAAACTTAGGGCATTATTTGTTTGCATAGAGAAATGTCGTTAGACACCAACTTACAAACCCTGGCGCAGAGATAGAAAACTTAACTGTCTGGGATTCTGTAAGTGCATAGCACAGGACATTCTTATTGCAAGAGCATATGTAATGAAAAGTTTCGTTTGTTTATGAATCCGTCCAACGTCTCTAGCCCGAGCAATATAAACGGATGGCAATTACTAGCCAAACCCTCGTCTACCTCCTCTTGTCCACCTAGCATCAGTGGCCTACGATACAAGCATCGCAATTTGGGAATTCTTAGTACTGTCTAGTCGTTAGTTATCTGCACTGACGCAACACTGATTTGCCATTACAAAAACTTAATCCACGACGAACGATGGCAAATAGGAATATAAATGTGTTTGTGTGATACAGGTGCTATTCAGACAGGACAACTGTATGCTCCACAACTAAAACCTGACCGTACCGCGGAGTCAAGAATTTTCAACAGTCCTGGCCCCAGCAAGGCGAAGTACGCATGTTTGTATCAAGCAGCTTGCACATTCAGCAGGTTATCATTTACTAAGTTTCATAACCAGTACAACACATATACAGAGCCTGAGCACTAAAACTTGAGTCTTGCTCGAATGCCCGTCAGATGTCTGATAAGCATCCAAATAATGCGCCCAAGTAAAACCTGTTGGGAAATGAGATCTTAGCTATGGCAGAAGTTGGCATGTAGCAGTGTCACATACATACTATGGTGCCAAGCAGAAACAGGTGGTGTGGAAGATAAGACACTGTGTGTGGTAATCAGAATTATTTAGCGGGTTGTTTGTTATAATGATAGCGTGGTGGCCGCTCAGTCCCCAAGATGAATCTATCTCCACCAAGAATGGACCACAGAACGGAAACTAATTGCTTATTACTTTACCTGGTTCCCTCGATCTTCAGGGCCCCCCCAAACGCCAAATGTCACCAACGGGGTATCTTCTGTCGAACAATAGTCTAGAGGCCGACCGAGAAAAACAAAAACTTGTTCGCAGGTGTGAGCACAGTAGCAGTGCCCAGAATACCTGAGTCTCCTAAGATTAACCGTTGAGATATGAAAGGTAGGCTGTTCCAGGGCTAGTTACCTCAGTATGATCACTATGTTGTTTTGCACGAGGAGTAAGAGATAATCATAGGATCTGGTTACATCGATACATAGCATTTTGGCTCAGTTCGAATTCGATTGATCATTATATGGTCCTTTCGGAGAGATTACTCATCCACAATCCATAAAAGTGCAACGAGTGAAAAGTCAGCATACACAAAGTCCAGTATAGAATGGCGGACACTACGTCATTAATACTATGTCTGTGATTAAACAGTCTACCTATAAGTCAGTTTTAATAGGCGTAACTGTTGTAGTGGAGACTCCTCTCATCGGTTAAACTAAAAATCTCGCATGTGAGTGAGGGCAAGTGGAAGATTATGCAGAATAATCTAATATAGGAGCGTGCTGAATATTGACGGTAGAATAATGAAGGAACACTCATTAACGAGTTACGGCTGTGTTCCACGTTGGAAAGTAGTTCCTCTACACAGCAAGTCCTCGGAAAATCTTGTGCACACATTGCCTGGGCATGAAACAAAAAAAAAGAAGAGAGGTTGAGTTGAAGTGTTTACTCTTGTACAGGAAGCAAGCACCAGGCAGAGCATCACTCTCAGTGACCCGAACACCAATCTAAGAAAAATATAGAATTGTCTGTCAGAATATCTAAGCTCGTGTGAAAGTGCGATGATGCCAATCGATATATTGTGCAAGACGATCAGACTATGCAAAGAAAGGAACACTATGGATAAAAATGACATGAGTTGGTTATCGCAGTAACCTGTTGACTCCCCGATAACTTACATATAGACACTCAGCTAGGGTATGGTCACCTTGTGCTCCTATTCGTTATCAAGTGTATACAGTGTTCGACGTTAGTATTTAAAGATTCGGCATGGCGGCGCTGTTCAAGCTTATCTATCAGGCCTGTGAATATACATGTATAAGGAAAAATCCGCTAACCATCTACACGGACGATGTTCCAATATGTAATTACAAGTTACTGTTTCGTATACCATTGGATTATGCCAAATTGGCGAACAATATGATAATGGTTCAAAACGAATCATCTGGAACGAATTGCGGACATCTTAACATATTATAATGCTATTGAGAATAGACAGGATTTGCATGTTTAGCATATAAAAACCAGGGGGCATACCCAGAAAGAGAGGCGAGCTGTGTGTTATCAACATCAATATTAGACGGCTCGCTATCAATGCGGCGATGAACCATAGGAAATCAAGAGTGTGTGGATACACTTTCGCAATAAGACTAAAGGATAGGTCTTCAGGTCAAGTATCGTGCTACTGGCTACAGGATAGGGCTTTGCAAGCTGCATCTCCCTGCGATAATCGCTTCCCCTCGGGCGCTAGTTCGTCCACTACTGAAAATTTTCCCAGGGGTGCGATGCTACCGACTCCTATTTATAATGAACTACCAGATGATACTTGAACGGGTGAGTCATTCACCACATCTGTCAAGCGAAAAACCACCCACCAGGAACCGATCAGACCGAGCTGCAGTAAGTCTAAATATCCTAAATCCTAGCCTTCCCTGTGCTGAATAGAGGGGCGTGATAAACAATATGGATCATTTGACATTCATTGGAAAATAAACCAATATTACCAAGCATTTATACAGGATGGCGGCCCATTGTGGACACACGGAATGTCCCATGTGTCAAAAGGGGGTAATGATACACTTAGTAAATCTACATTTCCACACCATAAATTTCGTTCGGGACCTTCTGTATCTGACTATGCGAAAAAAACTTTTGTAGATTCATGTATTATCTGCTGCATAACATAATCCACAGGGAACATCAGACCCAAAAGAGGGCCAGTTCCCCCAGCACAACTCATCCGTTTAACAATGATACACATGGATTTCATAGAGTTATTCATGGTCAGGGTTGGAAGAAATATTGTTAGTGGTCATAGATGCATTTTTCCACACAAAAGTGGGTTGAAATATACCCTGCAAAGCACTTTGATGCACTCACAGTGGCAAAGAGTTTAGTGACACATTTTTCCCCACATATGGTATCCCACAAATCATAAGATCAGATAATGGGACACATTTTGTAAATAATGTAATAGAACTGTGCTCTAAAGCATTAGGGTTTCAGTTAAAAAAAACATTGTTCTTACCACCCACAATCTGCTGAGTTGGTTGAACGAACAAATGGAACAATAAAAAATAGATTAAGGAAAGCGATGGCAGAAAAAGGGCAGCCGTGGCACGAATGCCTATCCCTGGTTAAACTATGGATGAGAATAACTCCAAATCAAACTGGTCTCACTCCATTTAAAATAGTGTACGGAAGACCTTTTCCATTGCCATCAGAAATGGATGACATAGGAAAAGCACAGCAGGAAACATCATTAGCTGAATGGATGAATAAAATGTTAAAAACAAAGGAAGTACAGATGTCCTGTGGTCTGCCGATAATCTCTGCTCCTATTCCACAGAACAACCTGAGACCTCCCCTTCTTGAACCGCCACCTTAATGTGGTGGAGGGGTTTGAGTGTTCAAATGATCCTAGAGGCTATGTTGTCTGGGGCCTAAATGCCCCTGGTAGGGTCTCCCATGGCAAACAGGCTCTAGGTGATGGGTCAGACAAAGAGCGGTTTCGAGAATTCCTTCCATGAAGGACAAATATATCGAGGCACGTGACGTCGCCCGGTACGGCGGAGCTGGTGTCCCCCCACTCCTGGAGCCAGGCCTGGGGTCGGGACCTCGTTTGGAGAGCGCCTGGTGGCCGGGTTGCTCCTTGCGGGACCCGGCGCCGGGCCCCCCCCCGGGCTGGGCCCGAACGAGAGACGCAAGGCCATCCCCCAGTGGGCCAACACCACTGCAGGGGAACCGTAAGGGACCGGAGCAAAGAGGATTGGTGGCGGGACGAAGTGGAGACCTCACCGAGGGGCCCCGATCCCCGGATGCTTAGGCTGGCTCTAAGGACGTGGAATGTTACCCGTTCGCTGGGGGGGAAGGAGCCTGAGCTTGTGGCGGGAGGTTGAGAGATATCGACTAGAAAATAGTCGGGCTCGCCTCCACGCATAGCGTGGGCTCTGGAACCCATCTCCTTGGAGGGGCTAGACATCTCTTCTACTCTGGAGTTTGCCACGGGGAGAGGCGGCGGGCTGGGCTGGGGTGGGGTTTGGCTTGTTGCCCCCCAGCTCAGCCGTCTTGTGTTGGGGTTTACCCCGGTTGGATGAGAGGGTCGCATCCCTGCGCCTTCGGGTCGGGGATAGGTCTCTGACTGTTTGGTTTCGGCCTACGGGCCGAGCGGTAGTGCGGAGTACCCGGCCTTCCTTGGTGTCCCTGTCGGGGGTGCTGGATAGTGCCCCTCCCGGGGACTCCATTATTCTGCTGGGGGGCTTCAACGCCCACAGTCGGGAAACGACAATGACACCTGGAGAGGCGTGATCGGGAGGAATGGCCTCCCCGATCTGAATCCAGTGTGTGTTTGGTTTATTGGACTTCTGTGCTAGTCACGGATTGTCCATAATTAAGACCATGTTCAAGCATAAGGGTGTCCATCAGTGCACTTGGCACTAGGAACACCCTAGGGCAGGAGGTCAATGATCGACTTTGTTGTCGTATCATCAGACCTTCGGCCGCATGTTTTGGACACTCGGGTGAGAGAGGGGCTGAGCTGTCCACTGATCACCACCTGGTGGTGAGTTGGATCCGCTGGAGGAGGAGAAAGCCGGACAGCTTGGGCCCAGGCCCAAGCGCATAGTGCGGGTCTGCTGGGAACGGCCTGGCGGAGCCCTCGGCCAGGGATGTATTCAACTCCCACCTCCGGGAGAGCTTTGTGACAGATTTCCGGGGGATGGTGGAGACATAGAGTCCGAGTTGGACCATGTTCCTCCGCATCTATTGTCGATGCTGCTCGGTATGCCCGTAGCTGCGGCCGTAAGGTCTGCGGTGCCTTGGCGGCGGCAATCCTCCAGAACGCGGTGGTGGACACCGGCAGTAATGGGATGCTGTCAAGCTGAAGAAGCAGTCCTATCGTCTGTGGTTGGCTTGTGGGACTCCTGAGGCGCTGACAGGTACCTGAGGCCAAGCGTGCTGCGGCCGGGCCTGTGGCAGAGGCGAAAAACCCGGGGCCTGGGAGGAGTTCGGGGTGAGGCCATGGAGAAGGACCTACCGGTCGCGGCCTCGACAGAAACGATTCTGGGCCAAAACCATCCGGCGCCTCAGGAGGGGGAAGACGTGCTTCGCCAACACTGTTTATAGTGGGGGTGGGAGGCTGCTGACCTCGACTGGGGACATTATGGGGCGGTGAAAGGAGTACTTCGAGGATCTCCTCAACCCTGCCATCACGCATTCCCTGGTGGAAACAGAGGCTGGGGACTCGGGGTTGGACTCTCATCACCCAGGCTGAAGTCACCGAGGTGGTTAAAAAGCTCCGCGGTGGCAAGGCTTCGGGGGTGGATGAGATCCACCCTGAGTACCTCAAATCTCTTGATGTTGTGGGGCTTACATGGTTGACACGCCTCTTCAACATTGCATGGCGGTCGGGGACAGTGCCTCTGGACTGGCAGACCGGGGTGGTGGTCCCCCTTCATAAGAAGGGGGACCGGAGGGTGTGTTCCAACTACAGGGGGATCACACTCCTCAGCCTCCCTGGTAAGGCCTACGCCAGGGTATTGGAGAGGAGAGTCTGGCCGATAGTGGAACCTCGGCTTCAGGAGGAGCAGTGTGGTTTTCGTCCCGGCCGTGGACACTGGACCAGCTCTATACCCTCTACAGGGTACTCGAGGGCTCATGGGAGTTTGCCCAACCGGTTCACATGTGTTTTGTGGACCTGGAGAAGGCATTGGACTGTGTCCCTCGTGATGCCTTGTGGGGGGTGCTCCAGGAGTATGGAATCGGGGGCCCTTTATTAGGGGCCATCCGGTCCCTGTACGAGCGGAGCAGGAGTTTGGTCCGCATTGCCGGCACTAAGTCGGACCTGTTCCCGGTGCATGTTGGACTCCGGCAGGGCTACCCTTTGTCACCGGTCCTGTTCATAACTTTTATGGACAGGATTTCTAGACGCAGCCAAGGGCCGGAGGGGGTCTGGTTTGGGGACCAGTGGATTTCGTCTCTTCTTTTTGCAGATGACGTGGTCCTGCTGGCCCCCTCTAGCCAAGACCTACAGCATGCTCTGGGGCGGTTCGCAGCCGAGTGTGAAGCAGTTGGGATGAGGATCAGCTCCTCCAAGTCAGAGGCCATGGTACTCAACCGGAAAAGGGTGGCTTGTCCTCTTCAGGTTGGAGGAGAGTTCCTGCCTCAAGTGGAGGAGTTCAAGTATCTCGGGGTCTTGTTCACAAGTGAGGGAAGAATGGAGCGGAAGATCGACAGACGGATCGATGCGGCTGTCGCGGTAATGGGGGCGCTGTGAAGAGAGAAGAGAAGAGATGGACACCACATTGGACCCAAAAACACATGACTATGATGACATGTTGTAAGTTAATATATCTTCATTGCCGGAGTATACTCATAATTGTACTTCATAAAATGACCTTATAGCAGAAAATCGAAAGAAATTGCTATTTAAGTGAAATGAGGAAAAGTACAATGATGACATGAACAAGGCTTGTTTTAATTCTTTTACTTTTATTATATTTTGTTTTCCTTGATTTATTACATTGTTTTATTATTATTGTACTCTACCATGGTTGGTGGTCGCGGGGCGGATGGGCCATGTGAGTATTTTTCCCACAGTATAATCTGCTTTCCGTCCGTGGGTTTTTTCGCTCACACAGAGTGATTTCTTTTACATGTATCTAATCATGACTTTATTCGTGATAAAAAAGGAGGGACTGTTAGGGTTTGAAAACTTTTGTATTGTTTATCACTCATGTCTGTACAAAGTGCTCTTCCTTCCCACATGCCACAGAAAGGAGGAAGGGGGAGAGGAGTAAGTTATGCTACTATCAGCAACATCTGGGGGCTGCTTGTACCAGTCCCCACTCCCTCTCTGTTTAAAGCAAAACACATGCACCCTAACCCTTCTGACCCCCCACACACACAGACACACATACACCCCCTAAATGCTTGGACTGTCTGTTGAATTGTGTGTGTGAACCACATATATATAAATAAAGAGAGAGGGTGCCAACACTTTGTAGATTTGCACTGCAGTGTGAGCTACCTCTTGCTCAAGAAAAATAGAGACTCTGTGTCGTTCCTCCGAGTTGACTAATTAATACCTAACAATAAGCTTTATCAAAAAGGAATGTTTTAAGCCTAGCCTTAAAAGTAGACAGGGTGTCCGCCTCACGGACCAAAACCGGGAACTGGTTCCACAGGAGAGGAGCCTGATAACTAAAGGATCTGCCTCCCATTCTACTTCTAGAGACTCTAGGAACCACCAGTAAACCTGCAGTCTGAGAATGAAGTGCTCTGTTAGGAACGTATGGAACAATCAGATCTCTGATGTATGATGGAGCTAAATCATTAAGGGCTTTATAAGTGAGGAGGAGAAATTTAAATTCTATTCTGGATTTAACAGGGAGCCAATGAAGGGAAGCTAAAATAGGAGAAATATGATCTCTCTTTTTAATTTTCATCAGAACTCTTGCTGCAGCATTTTGAATCAGCTGAAGGCTTTTAACTGCATTTTGTGGACATCCTGATAGTAAAGAATTACAATAGTCCAGCCTTGATGTAACTAATGCATGGACTAGTTTTTCAGCATCACTCCTGGGTAGGATATTTCTAATTTTGGCAATGTTCCGGAGGTAAAAGAGGGAAATCCAAGAAACCTGTTTAATATGGGATTTAAATTACATGTCCTGGTCAAAAGTAACACCAAGGTTTTTTACTTTATTACCAGAGGTCAATTTAATGCCATCCAGGTTAAGTGATTGACTAAGCAGTTTCTTTTTTTTTTTTTTATTCAACTTTTTTATTTGGAGAGGCAGAATACAAATACTTATACAAACTTGTTTCCATCTCAATGGGGATAAGAAAATGAATAACACAAGCCAGTCCATTTTTTTTTTTTTTTTTGTATAGTAACAGAACATCCATAACAAAAGAGTGAGTGGGGAGTAAGGTGGGTCTGGTCTAGGTTTTCTCATGTTGGGTTGGGGAGAGGGACACAAACAGGAGTGTAGGTTTGCCATATTCCTGAACCAAGATATTATAAGTACCACCATCAAACTTGCATGTGATAGACATCTTTAGTCCACAGGAATTACAGATTTTTACATAATTAGTCCAATTTGGACCAGATCCTGAAAAAGGATTCCCTTCGACCTTGAACAGAAAAGGACAATTTCTCCAGAATTTTACTTTGTCCGGTATAATGTTGACCAGTCTTCAACTGTAGGTGCTTCAGGCTTTAAAACCATTTTTTTATTATTGTCTTTTTGCTTGCTGCCGGGAAAGCACCAACAGCAGTTTTTTTTGCCCGGGGTCCAGCTATCAAATGAAATGTCTCCCAGGTATAGGGATTAACATTTGTATGGGATTTTTTTTCAGTGAAGATATTATTTAGGGGGGGAATATATTTGTTCCCCAAAAAACCCTTTTGATCACCGGACAACCCCAAAGATGTGGTAGTGATTTGTTTATTGGTGCCACAGAGTCTCCAACAGGAATCGTCGCTTCCCAGATGTTTTTTTAAACTGGAGTTACAAAAATTTTCAACAATTTTTTCCCAAACAAAAACCTCCATGTATTGGAGCTTGATGTCGTCCAGGGGTAATTTGTTAATTTTTTTCCCAGACTTCCATTGAAATAGATAGATTTTCCCTCC
This sequence comes from Crenichthys baileyi, assembly GCA_036173005.1. NCBI lineage: Eukaryota > Metazoa > Chordata > Actinopteri > Cyprinodontiformes > Goodeidae > Crenichthys > Crenichthys baileyi. The sequence continues at coordinate 254,010 of JAHHUM010000117.1, read as the reverse complement.
TTTTATCCACTTTTTTTTCTTATGTATTTGGGTGTTCCCTTGTTTAGACAGTAGAATACCATTGTACAGTTTGGAAAACAAGTTTCTGGCATGAACCCCTGCCCCGACAGGGACAGAAAACACTCTAAAAAGTCCTGGTTCGGCTGTGTCCCAATTGACACCATATTTTGGTTAAAATAAGCCCCTAACCGTAGATATCTAAAGAAATTTTCCTTTCCCCAACCCATTAGATCTCTGAAGTTCCTCAAAACCTAAAAAACACCCCTTTCTGGGTAAATGTTTTTAAAAGTGGTTTAATCCTTTTTGGATCCATCCTCTAAACCCCCCATCGATTTTGTTTGGTTTAAAAGCCGAATCAAAGGCACACCATCTGAGTATTTTTTTTTTGGGTTACCTAATTTTTACACATTTTAAGTACCTTAATCCAAGAGTCTAGCTGTGTGTGTAAAAATTACCCATGTGGTTATGTTAAGCCCCTCCTGTAAGTGCCCTTGTCCATCAATACCGATATTAAAGGGATTCCTTCTACTGTTTTTCCTTCCAAATCTTTCCACCCTGCATCGTAAGATCTAGAGCATAAACAGAACACTATTCTTAACTGAGCGTGCAAGGTAATAAACCTGCAGATTTGGGGAAGACCCAGTCCACCTTTCTCTTTCTTTAACTGCAGCGTACTGTGTCTCACCCTTGCCTTTTTTCCTTGCAAATATACTGAGATAATATTCTCTCCCATTCTAGGAAAACCCCCTCTCTGGTATCAGGATAGGCAAACATTGAAAATAGATATAGGAAGCGGGGGAGAACGTTCATTCTGATCGACTCCACTCTGGAGTATAGATTTAAAAAAGGATCAGATTCCATCTCTGTATGTCAGATTTTCAATTTAAATGAGGGGCCCATAGTTGGATTTCAAAAAAAAATTCTAGAGAAGTCCCTTGGCAATGTGACCCCTAAGTATTTTATGGATTCTTTTCCCCAGTTCCAATTGTACAAGCTCTTAATATTTTTTTTGGGGGTTATAGTTTTATTTTTTAAAAACCTGAGTCTTGGCAAAATGTTTTTTTGTAACCCCAAAGGGGCGAACCATATTCCTCAACGCGCCCAATGAGTACAGGCAGAGTTTGAGCTGGGTTTGTCATGGTTTTATCAGTAAACTTTCCTGCGAACAGAGACAACTTCTGTTCCCCCGGATGCCATGAGAACTCCAGTTATGTCCGTCCTTTTCTTATCCACTGACTTAAGGGCTCTATGAAAAGGGCGAAGAGGAGCGGGGGGACACAGCATCCCTGCCTCGTACCCCTTTTCCCAAAATAAAGCGGTCGGATAAGTCTCCGTTAATTTTTATCCTGGCCGATGGTTTATTTGATAAAGCTGCAATTACTTTTTTTTTTGGTCTGGTGGAAAACCCAAACCTAGACATAACTTTGTAAAGGAAGGACCATCTGACCGAGTCAAAGGCCTTTTCCCCGCATCCAGTCTCAATACAATAGTCCCTATTTTTGTTTGACTACGGGATTTTAAAATATGCAGGGTTTTTTTCTATTTTTATCTTGTGTCTGTCTCTGTTTTGATGAAGCCTTTTTGGTCCTTATGGATTAACACTGGCAAGGATGTCTTCTAATCTCCCCTGTGCAATTATGGCAGTAAAAAATTTGCAACCCAATATTTAGCACACTTATTTGGGGGGGTATTTCCACATTCTAACTTTTTCCTTTCCCTCCTTAGGGATTTTTTTGAGATAATTGCATCTCTCCATGAGGGAGGGATTATTTTTTTTTTCCCAATACATTATTGAAAAAACTCTTAGTAAAAAAGGTACTAAATGGTCTTGCATTTCTCTATACCATTCAGAGGGGAAAACCCATCTTCCCCTGGACATTTTTCCCCCCTTCAACCCTTTTAATCACTGATCTTTTAATTCTGCTTCTGTTTTTTTGGGTATTAGTTGTTCATTTTTCCTTTTCCGTAAAATTTGGGCAGAGAGGAGTTGGGAGAGGAAGCTATCTATTTGCTGTTCATTATTCAATTTGGGGGGTTGAGAGTATAGATTTTGTAAAAAAACTCCAAAAATTTATGAATCCTTTCTACGTTTGTTTTCAAAACCCTATTTGTATAAATATTTTTTTTAATTTTGTGGATTAAATTTCTATCAGCTTTTTATTTCGTAGTTTTTTTAATGCTAGGAGTTTCTGAGATTTTGCCCCCCTTCATAATATTTTCTGGTTAGTGAAGAGAAAAGCTTCTTTTGTATTTCTTGCTTGTTTAAATTTTTCAGTTCTTTTTTCACCATTTCAATTTTAGATCTTGTTGCCCTCTGAAGGTTTTGGAGTGTTCTATTTTGAAGTTTTTTTTTTCCAATTCCAATTGAACTTTTTTTTGTCGTCTAATTTTTTTTTTCATAGGATGAAAAAGCTATTTTTCTGCCCCCCGACTACCGCCTTTATGGGCATCCCCAAAGTATCGCCGGACCTACCTCGTTTTTATCGTTCTCTTCCAAAATTTGTTTTTATTTTTAGTTTTCCCTATTCTCCTTAAAGATTGTACTAAAATTTAGTAAATTTTTATTCAGCCTCCTGAGCGTAGATCTGCTTTTTTTGCCAGTTGAAGGGAGATATAGATTGGGCTGTGCTCTGAAATGGGGCTAGATCCGATTTCCCCCAAATTTTTTAGTCTATGCACATCTTTTTTTAAACATGAAGAAATTAAATCATTTCGTGAGTAAACATCGGGGAGTAGAGGAAAAAAGGTGTAGTCACACCCAAATTGGGGTTTTTATCTCTCCATACATCCACTAATCCCCGTTTCATCCAGCATATTTTTCATTCTTTTACTGATAGGTTTTTTTGTTTGTTTTCCCCTTTGATGAGTCCCAACTTTGGGTTTAGCCTAGTATTAAGGTCCCCAGCACAAAATTACCACACCCCGACTCTTTTTTGCCCCTAATTCAAGTATTTTCTTGTAAAAAAGACCAGTCCCCCTACCAGGAGGGGGCATAGACATTAAGAAAAACTTTTTCAAGATGCCATCTATTATTCCTTTAATTTAAAATATAACGACCCTCCCTGTCTTTATGTTCTGCAACATGTTTATAGCACAGAGAGCTTGATAAAAAATTGGGAAAACCCCTCTTTTTTTCCCGGAGCCGTGGGAAGAAAAAAGACAGATTTAAACCCCATCTTTTTCAGTTTTGGCATGTTCAGAATCATTAAAGTGATTTTCCTGCAGCATCGCTATCTGAACTTTATCTTTTTCCGGAGTTTGGGAAAAAACTCTCCATCTCTTAATCGGATTATTTTTTTACCGTTTATATTGAAAGAACCTACTTTAACTGAGTCTTCCCCCCTTTGTGTAGTTCTCTCCTCCATGTCACTGAGGAAGCTAAGACTCCCACCACTCACTAGAAAAAATTTAAACGAAAATGAACAAGGAAACCAGAAACCCCAAAATATAAACTGGGAACCCCGGAAAAAAAAAGGACATTTTTTAGCATCCAAAAGGCAGGGGTCTGTTGATTAGACCCTGTTGGCCTCTTGGAAGGGGCCCAGAAGGGAAAAAAACCCCCCATATTTTTAAGGAGGGGCCCTTACAGGTGGCAGCGGCCCAAATAAGAGTAAAACCCCCAAACCAACCTTTTTAAAATCCCATCACCCTTACATCAGTCTTCTGAACACTTATCACCGAGAGGAAAATCCGAGGGGGAAAAGTAATGGATCCTTCCCTTCTCAGGTCGAGGGTGGAGATGTTCTTCTGAAGGCCCGGAGCCTCTCTTTGTAGTTTCTCCTCTTGCAGAACCAGAGGAGCCTTTCTGTTTTCTCCCATCCGTTCTGCTCCATGACAGCAGCTCGATCTGCTCCTTCAGAGAAGCTGGAGACCTGATGACTTTAACTTTGTAGCCCTTTTTAGCCATGTCCTCGGCGGTTTCCTCTATGGTGTCGTAGATTCTAGATCCTTCTTTATGTTTCACTCCCAGACCTCGCCGGGGAAAGAGTGTCTGAAACAGAACAACCCTTCTCTTTTAGGGGGCCTTTCCCAAACCTCAGTGTACTCTCTGTGCTTTCTGAGGATGGTGGGGGGTAATCTTGGTCCAGTTTTTTGTTTTTCACGCCCCACAAATCCTTTTTTTGTTGCCAAGCTTCCCAAGCAAAAGCTCTTTATATTTAAAACCGAAAATTTTCATAACGATGGACCGTGGGGTGTTTCCCCTTGGCCGGGGGCCGCGGGCCCAGCGCCCGATGGGCCCCTTCAATCTGCATGTCTGGCCCGCTGTCTTCCAACCCGAGCCCCCTTTAAGTAAAGTTTCCACAAAAGCACCACGGATTCACATTCTTTTTCCAGACCCCTCTGGAACACCATAGATCTTGACGTTCTCCCTCCTGGAGGGACTTTCTAGGTGCTACCAGCTTATCCTCCAGACTCTTGTGTAGCTTTAGCAGCTCTGCTACCACTTCTTCCGTGTTTTTTGGTTCGCTCCCCAGTCTTCTCCAACCGCCCCCCCTACTTCACTTATCCTTGCGTTGCCTTTTTGTATTTCCTCCTTAATAGTCGAGAGGTTTTCCTTGGGTTTTCCTGGCAGAACCCTCTCAGCTCTTCTAAAAAAATTTCCAGGCTAGCCATTCCGTCTTATTAGCTTCAAGCTATCATTCGTTAGCTGTACCTGTCCGTGATGTTTTTCTTCCTCTCTCTTCTAATTATGTTGTCGTTTGGGCTTTGTTGTCTTCTTACCCCCTCTAATTGGCTTCCTCAAGGTAATATTACTCAGATGAATGGGAGTAAATCTATAATTTCTCCGGGTGTGGGGAGACTCTCTAATGGGCAGCCATCTTTACGGTGTTTCGGCCGGAAGTCCAAGCTGTTTCTTTTTTAAAGACTCCGGTCCAAAGACGACAACTTCTGTCTTGTCTGAATTTAGAAGCAAAAAATGTGAAGTCATCCAAGATTTTATATCTTCCAGACAGGCTTGTAGTCTATCTAACTCATTGGGTTCGTCAGGATTTATGGATAAGTAAAGCTGAGTATCATCAGCGTAACAGTGAAAATGTATCCTATGCTGCCTGATAATTTGACCTATTGGAAGCATATATAGTAAAGAGAATTGGCCCAAATACTGAACCCTGTGGTACTCCACAATTAACCATGGAGTTTAAAGATGATTTATCATTTACATGAACAAACAGGAATCTGTCAGACAGATAAGATTTAAACCAGCCTAGCGCTGTTCCCCTGATCCCTACAGCATATTCCAGCCTTTTCAAGAGAATTTTATGGTCGACTGTATCAAATGCAGCACTGAGATCTAACAGGACAAGTAAAGACACAAGTCATTTATCTGAGGGCATAAGAATATCATTAGTGACTTTCAGCAGAGCTGTTTCAGTGCTATGATGAGCTCTGAAGCCTGACTGAAACTCTTTAAGCAGGTCATTGCTGTGTAAATGCTCACACATTTGATTAGCAACTATTTTCTCAAGAATTTTAGATAAGAATGGAAGATTGGATATAGGTCTGTAATCTTTCAAGTCATATCGATCATGCGAAGGTTTCTTAAGTAAAGGTTTAATTACAGCTACCTTAAAAGCCTGTGGTACATTTACTAAAGATATATTAATCATATCTAAAATGGGGCTGGTAATCAGAGGGAACACTTCCTTAAATAATTTGGTTTGGATTGGGTCTAACATACAAGTTGAAGGTTTAGATGAAGCTAATATTTCTGATAACTCAGGAAGCTCCACAGGATCAAAGCAGTCCAAACACAGATCAGGTTCTAAAGTTACTTCCAATGTTGTCTCACTTGCTGAGGATGAAGTAATCATCTTCGGGAGTATGTCAAAGATTTTATTTTCAATATTCTAAATTTTATTTAAGAAGAATCCCATAAAGTCATGACTGCTAAGGGCTAAGGGAATGGATGGCTCAACAGAGCTATGAATCTGTGTAAGTTTAGCAACTGTACTAAAGAGAAACCTAGGATTATTCTTGTTCTCTTCTATTAATGATGAGAAATAAGCTGTTCTGGCTTGGCGAAGTGTCTTTTTATACAACAATAGGCAATTTTTCCAGATTAAGTAGGAATCCTCTAGGTGTGTAGAGCACCATTTTCTCTCCAATTTTCTAACATTGTGCTTTAAAGTACCCAGCTCTGAATTAAACCAGGGAGCTAGCCTCATATGAATGATTACCTTCTTTTTCAAGGGGGCTGCATTGTGTAATGCATCACGCAATGATGAAGAAACACTATGAACAAAAGAATCAATTTGTGAAGGGGCAGAAACAGAATTATTGCCCTCCACAGTGCTTTTCAGTGATAATGAGGAGATTAAAAGTGGAACAGATTCTTTAAAGGTTGTTACAGCATCGTCTAATAATGATCTACTATAATGAAATTTTCTTTCAGGTGTGGAGAACTCGGTTAAATTAAACTCAAAGGTTATTAAGAAATGGTCAGACAGGACACGGTTATGAGAAAATATTGTTATGTCTTTACACTCAATGCCATATGTCAGCACAAGGTCCAGAGAATGAAGACAAGGGTGGGGGAGGTTTGTTAATGTTTTGAGCAAAGCCAATTGAGTCTAAGATAGCATTAAAGGCTATATTTAAGCTATCACTTTCAGTGTCAACATGAATGTTAAAATCCTCCACTATAATAACCTTATCTGTATTTAACACTAAATCAGATAAAAGGTCTGAAAACTGATCTAAAAATTGAGAGTAAGGGCCTAGTGGACGTTACAAAACAACAAACAGAAGTGGTTTTATTGCTTTGCAATTTGGATGAGGAAAACTAAGGATTAAATATTCAAAAGAGTTGTAGCTATTGATTGGTCTGTGACTAATCAATAAATCGGACTGAAAGATTGTTGCTACTCCTCCTCCTCGCCCAGTATTTCGAGGAATGTAAAAATTTAAATAATTAGTAGGAGTTGACTCATTTATAGCAACATAATCCTCTTGCTGCAGCCAGGTTTCTGTGAGGCAAAATAAATTAATCTGATTGTCACAAATCAGGTCACTAACTAGCAATGTCTTTGAAGAGAGAGATCTTACCCACTCCCTTTTCAGTTTTCTGTGTTCATTCTCTGTTAGGTGTGTCTCCTGCAACAATGCTATTGAGCATTGTGAATTTTTTAGTTGAGTCAAAATCTTCTTTCCTTTAATAGGATGGTTCAGACCGTGAACATTGTATGATACTATATTTAGCTGAATCCGAGTGGTGCTTTGTTATTGGACTTCTGTGCTAGTCACGGATTGTCCATAATGAACACCATGGTCAAACATAGGCAGGAGGTCAATGATCGACTTTGTTGTTGTATCATCAGACCTTCGGCCGCATGTTTTGGACACTCGGGTGAAGAGAGGGGCTGAGCTGTCCACTGATCACCACCTGGTGGTGAGTTGGATCTGCTGGAGGAGGAGAAAGCCGGACAGACTTGGCAGGCCCAAGCGCATAGTGAGGGTCTGCTGGGAACGTCTGGCGGAGCCCTCGGCCAGGGATGTATTCAACTCCCACCTCCGGGAGAGCTTTGACCAGATTCCGGGGGATGTTGGAGTCATAGAGTCCTAGTGGGCCATGTTCTCCGCATCTATTGTCGATGCTGCTGCCCGTAGCTGCAGCCGTAAGGTCTGCGGTGCCTGTCGCGGCGGCAATCCCAGAACTCGGTGGTGGACACCGGCAGTAAGGGATGCTGTCAAGCTGAAGAAGGAGTTCTATCGGCTGTGGCTGGCTTGTGGGACTCCTTAGGTGGCTGACAGGTACCGTGAGGCCAGGCGTGCTGCGGCCCGGGCTGTGGCAGAGGCAAAAACTCGGGCCTGGGAGGAGTTCGGTGAGGCCATGGAGAAGGACTACCGGTTGGCCTTGAAGCGATTCTGGCAAACTGTCCAGCGCCTCAGGAGGGGAAGCAGTGCTTCGCCAACACTGTTTATAGTGGGGGTGGGGAGCTGCTGACCTCGACTGGGGACATTATGGGGCGGTGAAAGGAGTACTTCGAGGATCTCCTCAATCCTGCCATCAAGCATTCCCTGGTGGAAACAGAGGCTGGGGACTCGGGGTTGGACTCTTTCATCACCCAGGCTGAAGTCACCGAGGTGGTTAAGAAAGCTCCACATTGGCAAGGCTTCGGGGGTGGATGAGATCCGCCCTGAGTACCTCAAATCTCTGGATGTTGTGGGGCTGTCATGGTTGACACGCCTCTTCAACATTGCGTGGCGGTCGGGGACAGTGCATCGACTGGCAGACTGGGGTGGTGGTACCCCCTTCATAAGAAGGGTGACCGGAGGGTGTGTTCAGACTACAAGGGGATCACACTCCTCAGCCTTCCTGGTAAGGCCTATGCTAGGGTATTGGAGAGGAGAGCCCGGTCGATAGTCGAACCTCGGCTTCAGGAGGAGCAGTGTGGTTTTGTCCCGGTCGTGGAACACTGGACCAACTCTATACCCTCTACAGGGTACTCGAGGGTTCATGGGAGTTTGCCCAACCGGTCCACATGTGTTTTGTGGACCTGGAGAAAGCATTCGACTGTGTCCCTCATGATGCCCTGTGGGGGGTGCTCCAGGAGTATGGAATCGGGGGCCCTTTATTACGGGCCATCCGGTCCCTGTATGAGCGGAGCAGGAGTTTGGTCCGCATTGCCGGCACCCGGTGCACCCGGTGCATGTTGGACTCCGGCAGGGCTGCCCTTTGTCACCGGTCCTGTTCATAACTTTTATGGACAGGATTTCTAGATGCAGCCAAGGGCCGGAGGGGGTCTGGTTTGGGGACCAGTGGATTTCGTCTCTTCTTTTTGCAGATGATGTGGTCCTGCTGGCCCCCTCTAGCCAAGACCTACAGCATGCGCTGGGGCGGTTCGCAGTCGAGTGTAAAGCGGCTGGGATGAAGATCAGCTCCTCCAAGTCAGAGGCCATGGTACTCGACTGGAAAAGGGTGGCTTGTCCTCTTCAGGTTGGAGGAGAGTTCCTGCCTCAAGTGGAGGAGTTCAAGTATCTCGGGGTCTTGTTCACGAGTGAGGGAAGAATGGAGCGGGAGATCAACAGACGGATCGGTGCGGCTGCCGCAGTATTGGGGGCACTGTGCCGGTCCGTTGTGGTGAAGAGAGAGCTGAGCCGAAAAAGGGAAGCTCTCGATTTACCGGTCGGCCTACGTTCCTACCCTCACCTATGGACATGAACTTTGGGTCATGACCGAAAGAACGAGATCCCGGATACAAGCGGCTGAAATGAGCTTCCTCCGTAGGGTGGCCGGGCACTCCCTTAGAGATAGGGTGAGGAGCTCGGCCATCCGGGAGGGGCTCGGATTAGACCCGCTGCTCCTCCACATCGAGAGGAGCCAGTTGAGGTGGCTCGGGCATCTATACCGGATGCCTCCTGGACGCCTTCCTCGGGAGGTGTTCCAGGCACGTCCCAGCGGGAGGAGGCCGAGGGGACGGCCCAGGACACGCTGGAGGGACTATGTCTCTCGGCTTGCCCGGGAATGCCTTGGGCTCCCTCCTGAGGACTTGGAGGAGGTGTCTAGGGAGAGGGACGTCTGGGTGTCTCTGCTCAGTCTGCTGCCCCCGCGACCCGGTCCCGGATAAGCGGAAGACGACGAGTACGAGTATGTTTAGCTCGTTCATATTATTATTAAATCTGGTGTTGTGGTATACCTGACACCTCTCTTAAAGGAAACTAATGCTACCCAAGACATAACCCCCACGTAAAATAAAAAACAAGAACGAAATATAAACACACTTATTGAAACAAAAATCCCCAAACCATAACCGGAGCATGGACATAAGTCTTCCAAGAGTCCCAACATCAGAGAACCGTGGCCTGTTCTCTGATGGAAAGGCACTGTGTGCATTAACAACTTCCTAATAGTTGTCTGAAGCCCTAAAGACTCAATCTCCTCGATAATACTCTCTAACGAACACAATTTTCTTGTAGTCCAGTAACTTATTTTACCACTAGCGGGTTTTTTTTCTTTTTCGTTTTTTTATATATAACCAGATCACCTCCTCTCTTACCATTCGTGACAGTTAGCCTCCCTTTTAATAGATACCTGTGTGTGTGTGTGTGTGTGTGTGTGTGTGTGTGTGTGTGTGTGTGTGTCTGCATTCATACATATGTCAGGCATTGTCACTGTATCTCTGCGGATGACGTCATCCCTCCAGGAGATCCCTCAAATCCGCCTCCGTAATTTCGGGCTGTCTCTGCTGTCCCCTATGTCTGGTCACCTTTTACGTCTGCGCCATCATCTTGTCTACTGTATTTCCCACTCTCTCCTCCGTGTGAGCTACTTTCTGCTCCAGGGACGCTGTCCTGTCCATGAGCTCCTTAATGCTAGTTTCGAGCCTAGCCAGTGCTCTCTTGTTGTCCCCTACCGCTTCCGCATGCTCTTTTCGTAGCCCCCGCAGTTCATGAAGTATGCCCGAGTCCGGGTCCTCGTTCGGCGGCTCCGAACGATCCGCTTTGTGACTCTTTACTTTAGCCGTTCCGGTACTCTTTTCTCTTGTGCCTTTCTCATCCATACGCTTCCCTTTTTTAACTATACTTTCCATAGATATTGTATATCCCTTTAGGAGCGGATTTTCATTATATTCTGTTGTCTTTGCCTTATTATAACGCTAGTTTCAGTCGTGTTCTTCAGAGCAGCCTTTTCCCTGCCTTCTCACAACATGGCGCCACCGGAAGACCCCTCGATCTCTTCTTCTTCTTCTGATACTCATGTTAATATGGATAGCCAGATCACACATGCGCCGAATGAGATAAGGAATGTTGTCGCTCAGCTCAGTGAAATTCCCATTTTTTAACTATACTTTCCATAGATATTGTATATCCCTTTAGGAGCGGATTTTCATTATATTCTGTTGTCTTTGCCTTATTATAACGCTAGTTTCAGTCGTGTTCTTCAGAGCAGCCTTTTCCCTGCCTTCTCACAACATGGCGCCACGGAAGACCCCTCGATCTCTTCTTCTTCTTCTGATACTCATGTTAATATGGATAGCCAGATCACACATGCGCCGAATGAGATAAGGAATGTTGTCGCTCAGCTCAGTGAAATTCCCATTTTTTAACTATACTTTCCATAGATATTGTATATCCCTTTAGGAGCGGATTTTCATTATATTCTGTTGTCTTTGCCTTATTATAACGCTAGTTTCAGTCGTGTTCTTCAGAGCAGCCTTTTCCCTGCCTTCTCACAACATGGCGCCACCGGAAGACCCTCGATCTCTTCTTCTTCTTCTGATACTCATGTTAATATGGATAGCCAGATCACACATGCGCCGAATGAGATAAGGAATGTTGTCGCTCAGCTCAGTGAAATTCCCATTTTTTAACTATACTTTCCATAGATATTGTATATCCCTTTAGGAGCGGATTTTCATTATATTCTGTTGTCTTTGCCTTATTATAACGCTAGTTTCAGTCGTGTTCTTCAGAGCAGCCTTTTCCCTGCCTTCTCACAACATGGCGCCACCGGAAGACCCCTCGATCTCTTCTTCTTCTTCTGATACTCATGTTAATATGGATAGCCAGATCACACATGCGCCGAATGAGATAAGGAATGTTGTCGCTCAGCTCAGTGAAATTCCCGTTAATGCAGAAGTAGCAGATAACATCGGGTTAAATGCCTCTCCTGCTAACAACGGTGAAAATGTAATAAATCAAAATTTGCACGGTGACTTTTTATGCTCATTAGAACAGGCTGTTGAAGATTTAAATTGAGCACCGTCTCCACCCAGCATTCATCAAAATGAATCAGCTGACTTACAAATTCATCATACTGGGCAGCATGGCGGTCATTTCAATCCAGAGGTTGCAGTCAAACCCTGATGAGATTGAGGGAGATCCTCCTGCGACTGTTGAACGTGAATGTTTTAATAACACTGAAATAAGGAGACCTTTCACCATCCCACTTCTCTGCCCTGGTAATGTCCCTGATCTCGCTGCAGTCTATATAAACATCATGCGTATTCTCACTGAAATAGCCGATACTGCTAGATCTTTAGCCAGACGTAACGATGTTGTACAGCTAGAATTAGTCAGGGAAAATCTCAACCGTAACGTCACGTTTTCGTTACCGATGATGGAAATATGATTCTGACTGCTTTCGAGGATTTTTTAGATGAGTTAGTACAGTCCAACGCTGAAATGCATGCAGATAATAACCTGAAATTTGTTCTACACGTAGTTAATGACCCTGCAGGAGGGTTGAAACATAAGGTTAAAGGAACGTTAGACTGTGAACTGATTAATAAGAAAAAGCGTCACCTGTATATTGCAGATAATACTGGTAATCAGTTATGTTTTGCCATCAGTCTTGCACACGTCTCTGACCCTAACCTTACCGATAATCAGGCTTTAGAGCTGGGCAGGATGTGGCAACACAGGGCTGGTTTAGATGATCAGACAGCAGTAATTTTCAGCGACATTGGTAAATTTGAAAACATTCTAAAGTGAAAAATTGTAGTGTTTCACAGAACCGTTACAGGCTCTATAGCTCTGTGTAAATTTGAGACCATTTTCCCTGATCGATCAAACCCTCCCTTTCTGCTGTTATTTCAAGGTCACTACTATGGGATAAAAAATCTCAAAGGTTTTATAGGATCGAGATACATCTGTGCATATTGTTACGGGAGCTATGAAAATCCAGACACACACCACTGTGAAGGCTATTGTCCGGTTTGTCACTCATACCAGTGTATGCTTGAAATTAACGAACCTGTCGCCTGTGCAGGTTGTCACAGAATCTGTCATAACTCTTCATGTTTCAGTAGACACAAGGAGCCCCGCAACAGACCTAGTGCTGACAGACCTATGAGTGACTGTGAGTTGGTAAAACTGTGCAAGGTGTGCAAAAGGATATACGTTATTCCAATCAGCAAGCAGGATAAACCACACGTGTGTAATGTAAAATGCCATATTTGCGGTAAGAATATACAGGGGTTGGACAATGAAACTGAAACACCTGGTTTTAGACCACAATAATTTATTAGTATGGTGTAGGACCTCCTTTTGCGGCCAATACAGCGTCATTGTTCTTGGGAATGACATATACAAGTCCTGCACAGTGGTCAGAGGATTTTAAGGATTTTAAGCCATTCTTCTTGCAGGTTAGTGGCCAGGTCACTACGTGATACTGGTGGAGGAAAACGTTTCCTGACTCGCTCCTCCAAAACACCCCAAAGTGGCTCAATAATATTTAGATCTGTGCAGGCCATGGGAGATGTTCAACTTCACTTTCATGTTCATCAAACCAATCTTTCACCAGTCTTGCTGTGTGTATTGGTGCATTGTCATCCTGATACACGGCACCGCCTTCAGGATACAATGTTTGAACCACTGGATGCACATGGTCCTCAAGAATGGTTGGGTAGTCCTTGGCAGTGACGCACCCATCAAGCACAAGTATTGGGCCAAGGGAATGCCATGATATGGCAGCCCAAACCATCACTGATCCACCCCCATGCTTCACTCTGGGCATGCAACAGTCTGGGTGGTACGCTTCTTTGAGGCTTCTCCACACCATAACTCTCCCGGATGTGGGGAAAACAGTAAAGGTGGACTCATCGGAGAACAATTCATGTTTCACATTGTCCACAGCCCAAGATTTGCGCTCCTTGCACTATTGAAACCGACATTTGGCATTGGCATGAGTGACCAAAGGTTTGGCTATAGCAGCCCGGCCGTGTATATTGACCCTGCGGAGCTCCCGACAGACAGTTCTGGTGGAAACAGGAGAGTTGAGGTGCACATTTAATTCTGCCGTGATTTGGGCAGCCGTGGTTTTATGTTTTTTGGATAAAATCCGGGTTAGCACCGAACATCCCTTTCAGACAGCTTCCTCTTGGGCTCCACAGTTAATCCTGTTGGGATGTGGTTCGTCCTTTTTGGTGGTATGCTGACATTACCCTGGATACTGTGGCTCTTGATACATCACAAAGACTTGCTGTCTTGGTCACAGATGCGCCAGCAAGACGTGCACCAACAATTTGTCCTCTTTTGAACTCTGGTATGTCACCCATAATGTTGTGTGCATTTCAATATTTTGAGCAAAACTGTGCTCTTACCCTGCTAATTGAACCTTCACACTCTGCTCTTACTGGTGCAATGTGCAATCAATGAAGACTGGCTACCAGGCTGGTCCAATTTAGCCATGAATCCTTCCACACTAAAATGACAGGTGTTTCAGTTTCGTTGACCAACCCCTGTACCTCCTGATTTAGATGTGACGTGCAATGGTCATCTGTGTTACATTCAACCCGGCCAAGCCTGTAATCAGTTAGGTGATAAACTGATTTTTTATGATTTTGAATGCTTAATCGATGAGAACGGTGTGCACATCCCCTGTCTGGTCTGTGTTAAAACGCTGAAAGGTAAGGAATGGCATGCTTATGGATTGAATTGCACCCAAAAATTTCCTCTCCATTTCAGGAGACCGATGTACAGAGGCTTTACCTTAATAGCGCACAACGCACGTGGGTATGACAGCTACCTGATTCTCACAGTTATGCTGCAGTTAGGCATTAAACCCCATCTCATCATGCAGGGAAGTAAAGTTCTCTGTTTAACCAACCCTGATTACAGGTTAAAATTCATTGATAGCCTATCCTTCATGTGTATGAAGCTTAGTGCAATGCCGAAAGCATTAGGTTTTAGTGATCAGACCAAAGGTTTTTTTCCCCACCTATTCTCCTCTGAACAACGTCTCCAGTATGTGGGGTCCTTTCCTCCTCCATCCTGCTAAGCTGTAGAACGCCTGAGCCTTCAAGAACAACAGGTGTTTAACAGCTGGTACGTAGAAGTCAGCATAGGGATCTTTGACTTTGAGAAGGAAGCTCTTCGTTATTGTAAAAATGATGTGGACATTCTATTAAATTCAGGGATGAGTTCTTTAAGGAGACAAGTGTTGAGCGTTTTCCAGCGCGTCCATTCAATGGCTTGGCTGGATTTCAGACAGCAGAAAAATAGACATCGAACATGCATTAAACAAAGGGGAAAAGAAAATTGGTCCATATTCTGTAGGTGGGTTTGCGGAGATTAACGGTGGAAAGGTTGCATTCGAATTTTACGGCAGTTTTTTCCACGGCTGTAAAAAGTGTTACATGCCTCATGACAAGTGTCCTTTGAGAGGGGCAGCATTTGAACAGTTTTCCGCAGCCACAGTTGAGAGAAGCAAGGTACTCCAAACTTTGTATGGCCTTTGTCTTGAGGGTATTTGGGAGCATGAGTGGACTGAAATGAAAAAATCAGACCCACGGATGATCAGCTTTCTTGAGAAAGTTAATGCACCCGAACCGCTATCACCCCGAGATGCTCTGTATGGTGGTCGCACCTGCCCTATGAGGTGGAGGTACACAGCGGGGCCAGGTGAAACTGTTAACTATGTGGATTACACATCTTTGTACCCTTATGTAAATGCTAACTGCATCTTTCCCCTCGGACATTCCACCATCATATACAAAGATTTTGATGACCCCAGCAGCTACTTTGGCATCATCAAAGCTGTTGTCTACCCCCAACGAGGTCTCTTTTTCCCCGTTTTGCCTTACAGAACATCCCAAGGTAAACTTGTGTTTACTCTCTGCCGCACATGTGCTGAAATAAATAACCAGTCAGGTCCCTGCAGGCACAATGATGAGGACAGAGCTCTGACGAGTGTGTGGGTGAGTGTAGAGTTTTGTAAAGCGTTGCAGTGTGGTTATCGCCTTGCTAAAATCACTGAAGGTTGGCATTTTGAGAAGAGCAGTGACACAATCTTTAAAGGTTACATTCATTGCTTTTTAAAGGGTGAGCAGGAGGCTTCAGGCTACCCTTCTGAAGCGGTGGATGAGGAGAGCAGGTCAAAGTATGTAGCAGACTACAAAACTCCACCAGGGTATCCAATTAGACGCAGGCAAAATCGAGGTGAACCCTGCCAAAAGACAGGTAGCAAAACTGTGCTTAAACAGCTTTTGGGGAAAGTTTGCGCAGCGAAGTGATCTGTCTCAGACCACAGTCATCATTAACCCTGATGAGTTTTTCAGCTTCATGTTCTCGAGTAAATGTAGGGTTAACTACTTCCATTTCTTCAACCCTGAAATGTGTGTAGTGCCGTGGAACTACAGCAAACGTGTCATCTCTCCTTCAAGCAAGGTAAACAATGTGTTGCAGCATTCACCACCGCTTATGCACATTTAAAACTTCTCAGCAGCATGGAGCAATTGCAGAACAGATTGATTTATATTGACACGGACAGTTTGATTTATGTGACATAAAGTGGTGAAACTCCTTTGGAACTGGGAAATTATCTGGGGGATCTTGCTGACGAGCTCGCGGGAGACAGCATTTTGGAGTTTGCATCAACAGGACCCAAGAGTTATGCATACCAAACCAAAAACCAGAAAAAGCTAGTGATACGTGCTAAAGGCATCACTCGGATGCCTGAATGCAGCGAGAGGGTCAATTTTGACAGCATCAAAGGGCTGGTTGAGGGTTACTTAGCGAGATCCAGTGAGGGTGTCATTGAAATTCCACAGCACACGATCAGGAGGGATAAAAAGAGATTCCGCTTAAGAAATGCTGCATTTGTTAAAAGGTTTCGGTTGGTGTATGACAAGAGATGCCTTTTTTCTGACGGGACAACTCTGCCTTTTGGTTATTAGAGCATAAGAAGAAGAAGTAGAAGGATAAAATAAAAAAATGTTGCATTCTGCTGATTTACAGGAGATTGATTTCGATCCTAGATTTAGAACGCCTTTTTCGTGTATGATTGTCAGACCCAGCGGCTGTGGGAAAAAGTTTTTTGTAAAAAGTGTTTTGCAAAATTGTAACCATGTCATGGATGTTGTTCCAGAAAATATTGTGTGGATTTACACATCTTTTCAGCCCATGTATGCTGAATTGCAGAAGATGAATAAAAATATGAAATTTGTGGAAGGATTGCCTCATTCTTTTGAAGATGAAAACCTGTTTCTCATCTAATCATCTGATTATTCTAGACGATGTTATTGCTCAAGCCTCAGATGACGAAAACATGATGAAGGTCTTTGCCCAGTTTCGTCACCATCGTAATATGAGCGTCATGCTGTTGACACAGAATGTATTTCGTCAGGGAAAGTTCAGTTGCACTATTAGTTTGAACTGTAATTATATGGTGTTGTTTAGGAACCCGAGAGATAAACTGCAGTTGAATATACTGGCCCGCCAAATGTTTCCATCGCAAAAGGGTGTCTTCCTGGAGAGTTTTGAAGATGCAACGAGAGAAGCTTATGGTTATTTAATCATCGATTTCACACCTACCTGCCCAGAACATTTCAGACTGAGAACAGGCATACTTCCTCACCAGCGGCCTGCTGTGTACATGCCTAAAACAAAGTAAGTCATCATGTCTGCGCGTATAAAAAAGAATGTGCCATTATTCAGAGCTCTGTACCAAGCCAGTCCACAGAAACGTAAAGATATTCTCGCACACTGCTCACCCGACTTTCTTCAGGCTCTTTGTGAGATTGCTCTGAATATTTTAAAAGGTAACATTAAACTATCACCCTCTCAACACCGGAAATTGAAGAAGCAAAGAAAATTCATCAGGTTGTTGGCTGATAAGAGAACTGGTATCAAACGTAAACAGCTGGCTCTCAAAAACCAGGGAGGTGGTTTTATTCTCCCCATCCTAACGGCTCTTGCCCTCTTGATCGGCAATCTAGTGGGTGGCATCATCAGGAGATAATGTCTCTCAGAACATCGCAGAAGATGTTTCTCATTTGCCCTTATCAGCTCAGGCGTCTGATCCAGTCAGAAACGTCCATCAGACAGACGGCGGAGGAGAATTTGGATGCTGAAATGAGAGCGATATTGAATAATCCCGGTTTGAAAAAAATATAATGCACTTTTGCAGAGGTATCACACTCTACTCAAGCAGGGTGTGAAAGAAGAACCACGGGTGACTTTGACGCTTCAGCGTGACACATCGAGCGAAACTCCAGAGCATGAGCAGCATGAAGAAAAATATGGTCCGGGGCATGACCAGGTTGCTTCGGATAGGATTGTTATGGATGTACTAAAAAGCCTACCAAAGCATAAACCTAAAAATGCTGAGTACATTTTGAAGAAATTATCCGAAAGAAGTGGGGGTTGGACTTCGCGAGGAGAATTCGTATTTAAAGGAAATGTTTTGAAGGGGTCCCATATGATTGACTTGCTGAAAAATCTCATGCTAACGTTTAAAAAATCTGGAGCACCGCTACCCCAAGGATGGTCAGACTTTCTGCATACTTTGTCAGAGGTAAACATCCCCATATCTTCAGTCAATAACCCTTATGCTCGTGATGAATATAGATGGCTCAAAACAGAGGAAGAGGGATCATTTATTGAAAGTGCTGAAGCATTCCCTTGCATTGAGCAGAGAAGAGAAAGGCAGATAACTCTTTCTCCCCATTGGTTGAGATCCGAGCAGGAAGACCCTAAAAATACTATCGTGAAGCCAAAAAAGTCTCTTCGTAAAACAATACTACCTCCCCGATGGATTACATTTTCATCATCATAAGCCATTATAAGAAAATGAGATGTGTAACATATTTCTTTCATTCAATAAAATCTTTATTGATCATATTTTCATGTCTAGCATCATGCTCTACTTCACACACACACACACACACTAATATACATTTTAATTAGAATTTAAAAAAAAATTAAAATCAGAAAAAAATAGACAATTTAAATTCCATAACAATCCTGAAACATCTCCAAGGAGCATGCACTGGACAGGCAGAGCAGTCCCAATGGCCATCGTAGAGAGGAACTCAGGGCTGGTAACCCTACAGGTTCCTAAGAATTCCACAGTGGCAGCGAGGATTGACCTCTGTGATGTGGTCCCCTGTGAAGGTCGTGACAGTTGACAGGTTTTGACAGTAAGACAACATCTTATCTTCACACAAAGATGTGGAGGGCAATGGACTTGGCAATGTTCCCATGCCCAAATTAGGAGGTCTGCCAAACAGCACCTCAAAAGGAGTGAGGTTTACTCGTGCTCTTTGCCTCATTCTCATATAAGTGAGCACAATAGGCAGGGCCTTTGTCCAAGGTAAGCCAGTTTCTTCACAACACTTAGCTAATTTTAATTTCAAAGTCCCATTTTCACGTTCCACTGCGCCACCACTCTGTGGATGGTATGCACAGTGTGTTCATAGGTCAAACCCCAGGAACTTACTCACCTCCTTCATTGCTGCATTCACAAAATGAGTCTTATTGTCACTAGAAATCTTTGAAGGAATGACCCATCGGGGAATTATTTCTGTTAAAAGAGCTTTGGTGACTGTGTGGCTGTCTGTGTTTTTGCTTGGAAACGTTTCAATCCATTTGCTAAACATGTCAACAACAACCAACACATACTTTTTCCCTTCAGATGGAGTGAGTTCAATGAAGTCCATCATAAGATGTTCAAATGGCCTATCTGGCTGTGGATGTGCAGCTTGAGTCATCTGTGGTGTTTTGCCTGCATTGTATGCTGCACAGATCATACAAGATTGACAGAACCTTTGAGCATAAATACAGAAACCTTTTGTGAACCACTGAGATGTTAAAGCAGCTATCATTCCCTCTTTTGAACAATGATCCAAACCATGAGCTTTGCATAATGTGGAAAAAAGTGTTTGGGAAGATATGGTTTATCGGTCAGGCCGATCCAAACACCATCAGTGCATTTCGCTCCTGCAGAAGCCCACACGTGCCTCTCCCCCACAGAAGCAAAACTCTGTAGCGCTTTCAGGTCATACAGAGGTGGAGGGGGAGGAGAGGTATCCTTGTGTGTGTGCAAAGTGGTGAAAAGAGGAGCAGAAGAAGCCGCTAGTTTTGCTTCTAAATCCGCTCTGCTGTTGTATTGCCTCAAGGTTAATGTCTCCAGATTCACTCGTGTCCGTTCGCTCGAGGAGGAAAAAAAAAACTTCTACAGTACTCCGATGTAAAAAGAAAATAAAATAAAAGTTTATTCCACAGCTTCACAACATCTTCTTACAAGAGGGATACAAAGGCATCCCGGCCCCATTTTCCTTCAGAATCAAACGAACTACGGTAGAAAAAAACGTGTGGCTCTGTACCAAGCTGCAGCGCCTACTTCTGCAATACCATCTAAAAACTCCCCTGCGCTGCCCCTCCTTCCCCTAAAATCCAAGCTCAAAACTAGAAACCAGCCTTTTCTCAAAACCTGTTTACAACACCCCAACATATAAACATGAACGTGATAAAATTATTCTACTTAGATTTTCCTCCGAGTGGGAACTTTGTCAGGCATTATAATCTTGAATCTGAAGCTGTCAGACTGTATGCACCATTGAACTCCCAAGGCTCTCTCTATGGGAAGCATGTCCCGATCTAGGTCGAGCTCTTTAACCTTTGGTGCCCTCTCCACTTCTGGAATAGCGGACAACAGTGCTCAGCTATTACTAATCTATTTGGTGAGTCTGAATCCGCCTTTGTGACATACTGCTCTCAGAGTGTGGTGCAACTGCACAGCTTCATCTTCTGAGCTAAGAGACTTTAAACAATCATCTACATAGAAATTGCTTAGCACTGTGTCAACCGCTTGATTGCTGGCCTGGTCACAGTTGTCTTCAGCACACTTGCGCATAGCAAAGCTGGCACAGCTTGGTGACGAAGTTGCACCAAAAATGTGAACCACCATCTTGTATTCCTCCATTTTCTGAGTTATGTCTCCAGATTTCCACCAAAGGAAGCGGAGAAGATCAGAATCTTCATCAGGCACCTTTACTTGGTGAAACATTGCTTCCACATCTGCCATAATGGCCACTTCTTCTTGTCTGAATCTGATAATTACTCCAAGAAGGGTACTAGTAAGATTTGGTCCTTGCAATAGCTGGCTGTTCAAGGTGGTGCCCTTGTACGATGCTCCACAGTCAAAAAACACTCTAAGCTTGTGCTTCTTAGGATGGTAAACTCCATGATGCGGCAGGTACCAAACCTTTCCATCATCACGACTAAGGTCTTCTTCTGGCACTTTCACTGCATAACCTTTGTCAATGATGTTACTCATGAAAGCTGAGTATTCTTCGTGGAATGAAGAATTTTTCTCCAACTTCCGCTTTAAGTTTAAAGCACGCTGCTCAGCCACTTTACGGTTGTTGGGCATCTGTATATGTTTGTTCCTCAATGCTAGGGCGATGCTGTAATACCCATCCACAATGGTAGCTGTCTTTGTTGCTATCTCCAAAAACTGCAAATCCTCCCTTGATATTTCTTTCTTTTAATTTCTTTCACACTCAGGGAAGTCACTTTTAAACTGCTGACTCCAGAGTTCTTCCAATGTGCTAATGTGGAGGCATAAAGCTCTGCTTTGACTAGATTAAAAGTGTTATTATTGTTTCTACCATTACAAGATGAACTTTGTGAAGGATGGTTCTTACATGCGCCTGACTGTCTGGAGAGCAGAGTGCATTAGAGAAAAGTCCTTGGTGAGAGGGAAAACTAATGGGCTTGTTATTGCAGGAAATCTTGTGGTATTCTGACCCTTGCCAGCTGGGAAAGTTTTGACATCCCTAAAGTGTTGCCAGGTCACTGTGACATGGAATCTGCATCCAGATAAGTGATGAAATTGTTATTGCAAACTGTCACGTCCGCCCATTTAAAGGTTTGCAGATGTTGGCTGAATGTGGTTTCCCGGAAAAAGCGGACAAAACAATGTGTGGGTGCCAAGATGTATTACGTAAATGATCCCAACACACACCAATGCTTTGTAACTCTATAAAAAGGCTGCTTCACAAGAACACTTTTGGAGCACTTTGTAACACCAAGGAATAGTGATGAAGAAAATGGCTTTGTGCGACTTTTGAAGAATAAAGGTTCCCTCGTGGAGAGCTGGGAGGAGAGAATTCTGCTCCCGTTATCACTTCTGGGTCCTCTCTATAGGCTACCCTAAGCCTTTTTATTAGATTTTGTCATTTGTAAATCTGTTTTGCGGGTTGTTAAATTGTTTTCTGAAATGTGAATTTCTCTCAAGCTTTGTAAAAGTGCTTCAGATTTCGAAAGGTTGGTTTGCTCCTCCTGGCCACCGTACAACTATCTAGTGGCGCAGAAACAAGACAAAAAAAATGCCAAAACAATGCAAAACTGTTTATGTAATAATATTCAAAACATACAGTACAGTTTTGTCCTCAAGGAGCTAAAAGAGAGCACACAGCACTAACATAAGCAGAGGGTATGATGCTACTGCTTTTAAAACAATGGCCAGGATGTCAGATCAACAATAAATTCAGGTCTAAAATAAAGTTTATTTGAGAATTTTTTCCAGATTACCACTTTGCTGTTTCTGCCATTTCCATAGACAAAAGGAACTGACCCCTTAATCAGATGAAGTTGTGGAAGCTTAAAGCATTGTTTGATTAGATTAAAAGTGTTATTGTTTTTACTGTTTGTTTTTTATTGCAAGATGAATTCTGTGAAGAATTTTTCACTCTGAGTAAACATGCAAGCCGTCTGGAAATAAATTACATTAGGGAAAAGTCTTGGCGTGAGAAAAGATTGATGGGCTTGTTATTGCAGTTCAGCCAGGAAATCTCATGACTCCAGCCAGGTCAACTTGACACTAGAGTTTTGCATCCAGATAAGTGATAAATTGTTATTGTAAACTGTCATGTAGGCCAATCTGATCTTTTCCAGATGTCTGGCTGGAGTGTATTCCTGGAAAAGTGATAGAGAACCAATGTTGTAAATGCCAAGCGTTTTACGTCAATGAGTATGATGATTTCAATTGGTCAAAGAGGACCAAATACACATCAATGCTTTGTATCTGTATAAAACTGCCCTGTAAAGACTGAAGGTGGGGATACTTCTGGAATTTTTTTGAACATGTTTTTGTGCGCTGTAAGAAAATAAAAAGTTCCCCCGTGAAGGCTGGGAAGAGAGATTTCTCTGAGTTCTGTGTTAATTGTTTTAGCTCAGTGATAAGACCGCCTTCTTCCACAAAGTCTTTCCACAAATCCTTCTGATACTGGTGGAGGTTGTTGAAAACATTTATCCTTGAAGTGGTTCGCGCAAACAAAGAAGAATTTCCTTACTGATGTCGGTACATTTCCATAAAAAAAAAATAAAACATAAATAAAAAATAAAATAAAATGATAAAATTAAAATTTTAAAAATAAAATAAAATTTAAAACTTATCCACTTGCAGCTTCAGCACACTTGAGCTTTGACTACAAAATCACAGCGAGAAATAAAAATGCAAGATTGGTTAGCCAGATATCCATGATCTTGTTTAGCAGTGCCTCAGTAAATACTGTGACATAATAGTTCAAAAAACGTAGTAGGGAAAAGAGAAAACTAAATGCATTGAAAAATATGACCTGGGAGTATAGAAGGGAGTATATGTTAACTCACATGAGTGGTAATTGTGGAAGCTTAAAGCTTTGTTTGGCAGATTAAAAGTGTTACCATTTTTTTTACTATATGTAAAATTAATTCTGTGTAGATTGTTCTGGGCAAAGTCATTCGATAGTGAGCTCCTGCTCACTCTGAGCAGCATGCAGGGCCTGTCTGGGAGCAAGTTCGATAAGGAAAAGTTATTGGAGAGAGGAAAGACTAATGGATTTGTTATTGTAGAAGCGAACTTGTAGGCTGGATAGAAATAGTCCAGCTGGAAAGAATATGATATCCTGAATACTACCAGGTCGCTTTGACATTAGTTCAGCAGTCCAGTTTAGCTCAGGAATGAGAAGTTGACCAGAGTGATGAGATTGTTATGGTATAACTGTCACTTAGACCAGTTTGAGTTCCTGCAGATGTTTGCTGGTTTTGTATTCCTGGAACAAACCTTGGATCACCAGTGACCTGAAGGACCTGCTTAACAAAAAAAGAGCCTTCAAAGAGGTAGATAGAGAATTATTGAGGAGTATACAGAAGCCACTTAAAGTCAAGATAAGAGACAGCAAGGAGGTGTGCAAGAGGAAGCTGGGGAGCAAGCTCCGGCAAAACAATATCAGAGTTGTGTAGTCAGGGATGAAGAAGATCACAGGCTTCAAGCAGAAGGATGATCAGACCGATGGAGGTCTGGACAGAGCCAATGAACTGAACACATTCTTCAATAGGTTCAGTTCAGAAACAAGCTCAGCATCCTCCTCTCCTGCTCACAGCCAAACAGACATCCCACCCTCCTTTGACCCACAGGGCCCACAGCAGTCCAGTAACACCTCTAATTTTTTATCTTCCACCTCAGCCCTAGACCCTTCTGCTTCTACATGTTTGCCTTTAACCATATCAGACAATGCTGATGCTTCCTTTGCCACCCCCTTCCACCTGTGTGTCTCAAGAAGTCAGGTGAAGATGCAACTTGAGAGACTGAATCGAAATAAGGCTGCAGGTCTAGATCATGTCAGCCCTAGAGTCCTGAAGAGCTGTGCAGAGCAGCTCTGTGGAAGTCAGCAGCACCTCTTCAACCTTAGCCTGGCCCAGAAGAAGGTTCCGGTGTTGTGGAGGACCTCCTGTCTTGTTCGGTACCAAAGAAAACTCACCCAGCCGTCCTTAATGACTATAGACCTGTTGCCCTGACATCCCACATCATGAAGGTCCTAAAGGGACTCCTGTTGGCCCACCTGAGTAAGCAAACAATAAACTATCAGGACCCCCTTCAGTTTGCTTATTGGTGTGGAGCTGGAGTTGAAGATGCAATCATACACCTGCTTCAACAAACCCACTGTCATCTGGACAAAGCCAGCAGCACTGTGAGGATCATGTTCTTTGATTTCTCCAGTGCATTTAACACAATCCAACCTGATTTGCTTTGTCAGAAACTCCAGAAGACTCAGGTGGAAGCCTCAACAATCTCCTGGATCAAAGACTACCTGACAAACAGACCACAGTTTGTGAGACTGAAGGGTTGTGAGTCTAACCAGGTAGTCAGCAGCACAGGAGCACCACAGGGGACTGTACTCTCACCATTCCTTTTCACTTTGTACACCTCAGACTTCCAGTACAAGACAGACTCCTGTCATCTGCAGAAATACTCGGATGATTCTGCAGTTGTGGGTTGGATCAGAGATGGACAAGAAGCTGAGTACAGGAAGGTGATGGACCGCTTTGTGGCATGGTGTAGAAACAATCATCTCATCTTGAACGTGACTAAAACAAAGGAGATGATTGTAGATTTTAAGAGAAACAGGAATAAGTCAAAAACTATTTCCATCATGGGAGAAGAGGTGGAGGAGGTGCAGGAGTATAAATACCTCGGTGCTCACCTGGACAACAGACTGGAGTGGAGATTCAAATGTGAAGCCATCTACAAGAAGGGACAGAGTAGACAGTACTTCTTGAGGAAGCTTAGGTCCTTTGGTGTTTGCAGCAAGATGCTTCATATCTTCTATAAGTCTGTTGTGGAGAGTGTGATCTATTCTGCCATCATCTGTTGGGAAAGCAGCATCAGAGCCAGGGACTTAAAAAAGCTCAACAAGCTGATAAAGAAGGCTGGCTCTGTTCTGGGGACTCCTCTGGAACCTCTGGAGATCATTGTGGAAAGAAGGATTCTTCATAAAATGAAGAACGTTATGGAGAAACCTTGAGCATCCTCTTCATGAGACAGTCCTACAACAACAGAGTGTCTTCAGTCAGAGGCTTCTTCAGATGTGCTGTAAGAGGGAGCGCTACAGGAGATCCTTCCTGCCCACAGCCATCAGCATCTACAACGGCTCTTTGAGGAAACCTTCATAATGAGCTACAACATCACTTATTTTCCCTTTGGAATTAATAAAGTATTTTCGAGTGAGTGCCAAAATGTGCGTAAGTGAAAGGGTACATCTGATTGGTCAAAAACTCTCACATACACAACAATGATATTACTATATATATCTTGACTCGTGTAAGGGATTTTGGGATTCTTTGGGATTTTGTATGAAGATGTATTCAGAGATGAGTTCTGAACAAAAGGTCCCCCGCGTCGGCTTTAGAGGAAACCAGTTGTCTCTTCATCATTTTTAAATTAGTAAAATTTCTTCTCCCACATAATCAGACCAGCAGACCTTGTCTCTTACCCGAGTTTGTGCTCCTCTCTGTGGAGTGGAAAAGACTCTGAAGACCCGTCTGATGTTCCATGCCCAAGTTTGCAGTTAGCTGGAAGTACTTAGCTGTGCTTACCCAACCGAGAGTCTCCTTCAGTTTCCTGGAACCTGCAACCCCAAGGAAGGTACTAACTTCTTCTCCAGATCGCCTTCCTCAAAGACTCCTGCCTGGCCACCCACCAACTCCACACACCACATGGAAAA
This sequence comes from Crenichthys baileyi, assembly GCA_036173005.1. NCBI lineage: Eukaryota > Metazoa > Chordata > Actinopteri > Cyprinodontiformes > Goodeidae > Crenichthys > Crenichthys baileyi. Next base: position 227,797 of record JAHHUM010000117.1, on the reverse strand, counting down.
TAATCAAAGGGAACCACAACCATCGTACAATAATCTCTCCTTTCAACCTCAGTCTCCATGACATTACTCACCTTTCCCAGGAAATCATCTCTTTATCCAAAACAGTAAGACTCATCTCAAATCATTTCAAGTTATCTCCTGCCATCCGTACTCACTCACCTCTCTTCCTTAGTGCACCGATCAGCGGAAACTGGACTCCAAGATGACACCGCTATATCTTCACCGCTGTTTGTCAATAAACCAGTTTAACCTGAACTCTGCCTCCGTAATTGTTGCTCGCGCTAGAGTTACCTGGTTTGCCATTATGAGATTTAGTTTATTTCCTTAATTTAGCCGCATGCTGTCATTCAACTGCTGGCTGTTTAGGTGGTGTCCTGAAAACGATGTGGGCTAGACTGATAAAGGGTTAACATTTTGGGGCTAACCTGGTCTGATCCGGAAAGACGGCATTCATCTCACTTTGAACGGAGCTGCTCTTCTTTCTAGGAATCTGGCCGATTTTCTTAGTTCTCCAAAACTCTGGCAACCCAGGGTCCAGACCAGGAAGCGGAGTTGTAGTATAACACACCTGTCTGCAGCTTCTGTACTATTACCCACCTACTACCCTAACAAGAGAGTGTTCTTGCCCATGGTCAAAATTTAATAGATTAAAGACTAATCTAAAAGTTGCAAACCATAAAAAATTCTTAAAAATAAAAACACAGCTCCAACTGAAAAGAAAAATACAACTATTAAATGTGGGTTATTCAACATAAGACCCATAAACATATAAGACTTTTTGATAATCAGATTTATTATTAATACATGGCAGCGGCAAGAGGATTATGTTACTATAAATGAGTCAACTTCTTCTAATTAAATTTTCACATACCTCAAAATGCTGGTCAAGAAGGAGTAGCATCCATCTTTCAATCTAATTTATTGATTAGTCCCAGACAAATTAATAGCTACACATCTACTAAATATGTAATCCTTAGTTTTCCTTATCCAAATTGCAAAGCACTAAAATTAATTCTGTTTGTTGTTTTGCATCACCCACCAGGCCCTTACCCTTACTTTTTGGATCAGTTCTTATCTGATTTCGTGTTAAATGCCTGGAAGGTTATAATAGTGGGGATAGTGGGGAATTTTAACATTCATGTTGACACTGAAAGTGATGGCCTACATATTTCCTTTAATGCTATCTTAGACTTAATTAACTTTGCTCAAAACATCCACAAACCTATCCACTTTGTCTTCATACCCTGGACCTTGTGCTGACTTATAACATTGAGTGTGAAGAAATAACAATATTTCCTCATAATCCTGTCCGGTCTGACCTCATTTTAATACCCTTTGAGTTTATTTTAACTGAGTATTCCACACCTGAAAGACAGTTTTTAATTATTATTCTTCTCCAGTACAGCTCAAAACGTCAACACATGATCCCTAGTAATCCTGTTAAATTTGGTATCAATCAATCAATGTTTTTTTGTTGATGCCGCTTGACCTTGAACTTTACAACTATCTCACAATAAGGTTTAAATATTTTTTTCTGCAACTCTATAAAGAAGCAGGACGAAAAAAATCCTGCAGTTAAATAAACTATTAATGCTCATCGGACAATATTTTGGGAAATTTAGGACAAGCCATTGCTTTTAATTGAATTTTTGAAGTTTGCAATAATCGCCTTTACTGGAAAATGCATTGTGAAACTGAGAGATGCTTTCTCAGTAAAACAGGAACTTTCAATGCTCTCACCTGTATCGTGTTTTTATTTTATTTTTTTGTTTCTCACACAGTTGCTGTGTTAGAATAGTTTATAATGTAGATTATGTTTCAAATATTGTTTCAGCATCAGTTACATACATATTCTAAAATATCAGTAACATAAGTCAGCAAGAAATAATGCTGAGTCCCGACTCTTCTCCCAGGTCAGCTAACATGTGCGCACTGGCTAGGGCTAGCTCCATCTCTGATCGGCTCTCACAAAATGCATTGGATTCTGGGTGTCACATGAACGGCGTGTTACATTCTAACCTTTTTTTAGCAATAGATTACCTCCTAAGGGAAGTTTTCAAAGTACTATCTTGTTTATGAGCTCACGAGTGTTTCGGTGTGCAAAGAGGCTTTTATAAGTCTGTGTGAGAATTGCCAGAGCAGCACAATATGTTAGCCAGAAGCTACGGTTTAAGGCTTTTATCTGTTCATTTAGGGTGTAAGTGGAATTTGGTTCGGAAAAGTTGGACGGATATTCACAGGTTCAACCTCCTGTCTCATTTGTCTGAATTATAGTGGTGGTTAAAAACAGGCCGCTCCTCTGCGTAGCCGTCGAGCAGACAAGAAGATCAGTGTTTACAGTAACAAGTGAAGCTAATGACTTTATTTTCAAAGATAAACAAGTGTTTATTCATCCATTGGCTTTGTCAGAATGGCAAAGAGTTTGTCTTGCTTATCGGTGACCGAGTCAGTAAGAGCTAACTTTTGCCAAACTTTGACTGATCAAAAAACGGTTGCGGAAAAGCTGTTAGCATCGCAGCTAACATTTATAATGGAAATCCCCATTGACTTATGCTAATACCAGTTAGCATAAAGGTCTGTCAGAAATATGTGATTTTGAACAGTTTTTCTCATTTGCAAAGTGTTAAGGTGAAGTGTTTGGTGTAACTGAGCTCCCCCTGGTGGAGAGTGGAGGCAGTTGAAATAAAGATGGCTGCACTGCAGACACGTGTGAGCGTTCTCCTTAACAAATTGGGCCAAAAAAATGGTAGTGATACTACCCAACGCCTAGGACATGCATCTTGGAGAAGACCATTCATGAGACATTTCAAGAGACTTGGATACATCCTATACGGAGCCTAAACCCTCTATTCTTGCCAACGGACACTCCTAAAGATGCAGCAAACTGGGCAGACTGGTTTGAAGGTTTTCAGGCGTTGATAGATGCTACGCAAATTCCAGAAGACGGGCCTGCGGTGGTGGATGTAGCAAACTCCCAGAACAACAGACCTGCTCGTGTGGAAAGGCACAGAATGCTTTGGCATTGTATTGGCAGGACAGACTAAAAACATGTTACAATAATGGCATAGACACATCAGATTATGCAGAAGCAGCAAAAGCTCAGTCAAACGCTAAATCGCTTATACCAAATGCATGTGGTTCATTGTATGAAGCAGGGAGAACATGAGAACATGGACAATTTTATGTTAGAGTGAAAGATGAAGTTGACAAAATGCTTTTAGGAGAACTGAATGTGCCACAGATTATTGAGCTGATTATTTTGTCACAATTAGTGAACAACACTAATAATCATCAGCTGACAAGGAAAGCCATCAATGACAACTATAGTCTGCAGCAATTCAGAGTGTAAGGATTTTTATTATTGATTAATGAATATTTATCAAATATTACAATTAAAAATCATAATTCAGTAGTTTTCTCAACCAAAAAATCATTGCTTAGGAATAGAAATCAGAGATGTCCTCTGGTGTTGTGATTATGGGCTCAAAAATGGGCTTAAAAATAACAATAAGTTAATTATCATTAATAATTCATAATTATTAACCAAAACCACGCTATATGTCACTGCTTAATCAGCTTCACGAATCGGTTGGAGGATCTTTGACCTTTTTTTGAAAGATAAATCACTCTTGCACTAAATAAACACAAACACTTCTCTTATATATATTATGTGAAAATTTATTGAAACCATATTGTAATAATAACAGAAAATATCTATGCATTGGGACAACTTGGAAAGAGAAGTCTTCCTGGTGTGCTGATTGCCTCAAATCTCGAACAAAGGGTCATAAAAGGGTCTGAGATAGGAACTCAGTAGAAAAACTCTAAATACTGTGGTGAGTCAGGTGAGAAAGGCAAATGCCCTGAATACAGTAAAACCTGCAGCAACTGTGGAAAGAAGAACCATGTGAGAAACGTATGCAAATCAAATCAACACAGAAAGGAGAAAACTGTGCAGCAGATTGAATGTGATATTAAAGAGCTTAGCTCTGAAGATGACAGCATCTATCAAATACATGGGTCAAGTAAGGGCCAGTATTGAGCACAAATAAAGATATCAACACCCACTGGGCAACAAACTGTTAAATTCCAGTTGAACACTGGAGCATCCTGTTCTACACTTACTTTAGGTGATTACACAAAAATCACATCTGAGCCTCCCAGAGCATCAACAGCAAAACTACGCTTGTATGATGGAGCTGTGATTACCCCAATAGGATGTACAATGCTTTACTGTAAGGTCATTGACACAATTAAGAAGATCCCCTTTGAGATCATCAGAGATGCACCTATGTCATTGCTGTCAGCAAATGTATGTGCGGCACTGAAACCTGTTAAATTCAATGAAGCGCTTGTGTGTCAGGTGACAAGTGCACCACTGACTGCACTGACTAAGAATGAGCTATTTTCAACATATGCTGATGTTTTAATGGTCTTGCTAACCTGCCTGGCACTTATATTGCCATTGATCACAAAGTGCCTCCATTGCAGAACAGCCCTCGGAGATTTCCTGTGCTAGTTCGAAAAGATCTTGAGTGAAAACTAAAAGAGCTCACAGAACAAGGGATTCTAAAAAAAGCTGGATGTGCTTTTGTGGTTGTGCAAAAGCCCAACAAGCTTAGAATCTGCCTGGACCCCAACAAGTTTACACAACAATACTGCAGAACCATCATCCTACACTGGAGGATGCAGTTCCAAAGCTCGCCAAAGAAAGAATCTTCAGCATTCTTGATGCATAGCATGGGTTCCTACGGGTGGAACTTGATCCAGAATCCATCTTACAACTTTCTGGACCCCCTTTGGATGCCATTTGACCTGAAGTCAACACCCGAGGAGTTTCAGAGGCAGCTGGATTCCTGCTTGGAAAGCCTAGAGAACGTGACTGTCATTGCAGATGACATTCTTGTTTACGGCTCAGGAGACACTACGGAAGAAGCTATTACGTCACATGATGAAGCAATAAAAGCACTGCTGGACAGATGCAGAGAAAAAAACTTGCAATTGAACAAAATGAAGCTTTGATTTTAAGCTGGAAAAAGTCTCATACATGGGTCACAAATTAACAGCAAAATGCCTTAGCCCTTTTCCAGAGAAAGTAAAAGCGGTGACTGAAATGGAAAGACCTAAAGATGTGACATACCTCGCCAAGTTCCTGCTCAAACTGCTGTGTTTGACTGGCTTCGACAGCATGAGAACGCATTTCAGCAAATTAAGCAAATGACCACACATGCTCCAGTACTCAGTTAATATGATGCGACGAAGGAGGTCACTATCGAGTGCGACAGCTCAGCTGTGGGTCTAGGAGCTGTACTGGTGCAAGAAGGAAAGCCAGTTTCTTTTGCTTCTCAATCACTGACAAAGACCGAGTGCAACTATGCACAGATAGAAAAAGAATGTTTGTCAATTGTTTTTACAACTTAACAGTTTGAACATTACATATTGGGAAAGTACAACGTGAGGATTGAAAATGACCACAAACCTCTGATGACAATCTTTAAGAAAACAAGCCATGCCAAAACGCATACAAAGGATGCGATTGAAACTACTGATGTACAATCTGGAGGTCATCTACAAGCCTGGTCCACAGATGCACATCAGTGATACTTTCTCGAGAGCGACCCTGCCAATCCGAAAGGCAAAATCAAAAAAAAATCTATGAAATCTATGAAATAAATAATTGAGAAACAATGTTGAATTTGAGGAAACTCAGCCAGACCACAATGTCACATATCAGAGACTCCAACAGATTTGTAGAGAGATTTCAAAGGATCCAGCACTGCAAACACCTGCGAATAGCAACTCAAGGATGACCACGTGACAAGAAAGATGTCCCAGCATGCATCCGTGACTACTGGCCATACTCGAGTGAAACTGGAGTTTACGGTGGACTAATATATCTTGGTACAAATCAACAATTCCAGTGACCATGAGAAAAGAAATAATTACCAGAGCACATGCTTCACACCTTGGTGAACAGTACACAGTCAACACAGCCAGAGACATACGGCCTAAAATGCATCAAGACCTGCTTGGTGCTGTGAAAGTGTTCAATACCTGTCAAGAGAACCAGCCAGCTCAACTAAAGGAGCCACTGATAACTTATCCAGTGCCACAATTCCCCTGGCAGATAACTGTAAGTGATGTGTTTGTGGTAAGTCGCAAGCAGTATGTAGTGTTTGTGGACATATATTCTGATTTTATTAAAGTGTACCCCTTGGAAGATCAAACATCTACTGTGATCAACCACATGAAGCAAGACTTTGCAACACATGGGGTTTCTGTCATGCTAATAGATAACAGAACAAATAATGCATCTGCAGAATTCAAGCAGTTTGCGGATGAGTGGGGTTTTCAGCATGTTACCTCCAGTACACATCATCACAAATCCAGTGGCAAAGCTAAATCTGCAGTGAAAATAATCAACATCTTCAAGAGAGCCTGGCACAGTTATGCAGATCAATGGGCTGCATTGCTTGAATGAAGAAACACTATCACTCCAAACATGACTAGCTCCCCAGCCCTAAGACTGACGTCAAGAAGAACAAGATCACTGCTGCCTTGTGCACCTGCAAAGTACGTTTTAGAAGTGCAACAGGAGGTACAGCATAAAGTAAAAGAAAAACGAGTAAGCAATATTATGATCTGCAAAAGCGCTACCAAACCTTGTGATAGGCCAGCCAGTGAGAGTCAAAGCACAACCTCAAAGAACGGATAGCAACTGGATACCTGGTCAAGTTGTTGATGTAACAGCACCTAGAAGCTACATTGTGGATGTAAATGGGAAACATTAATGCTGGAACAGAATACATCTTCGTGACAGCCGAGCACTTAAAACTGAGACTCCAACTGGGCCACAAAACCCCAAAGATGTGCCGCTGTCATAATGGGTTTTCTCAGACTCTGAACAGAAACAACCACGAGGACCAAGGCAATGTTTTAAACAGTTTATTTACAACACTCGGTTCTGTAAGATTTGACTGGAACCTTGACTGGAGCAGCGGGCCAAGACAGGATCTCTCTGATGGAGAGAACAGAGGCTTGTGAAAACTCTGGGTGAAGGAGGAAGGTTAGGATGATGAAGTTAGGATGATTCCTATAGGTTGACTTACGGGGTTGAGATCTCAGTAAGACTGGGGGGTAATGAGTCCTTTTCCACAGTGACTTGAGGCTGACAGGATGTGCACAATTTTGTGAGGAGAATCGCTGTGTTCTTTTGCTTGAGTTTCCTTTTCTTCCGGGGGGCTCCACAGAGGTTGGAGAGATAACGTTGGAGGGTGGACAGGCAGGTTGATGGTTAGGTTGAGGCAGCTCCTGAGAAGCTGGGTTTGGAGTTGGAAACAAAGTGGAGGCGGAGGGCTGGGGCGTTTATGCTGGAGTTTCTAAACTCCTCTGAGCATGACACGAGTAAACCAGGAGACCAGAAGGATTCCACGGCTTCCTTCAGTAGTAGGTCGACCTGCAAGGCAGGAGAGAAAAACAAGGAGATCACAAAATCTGTTTGGAAACAGGACTGCAGAGTAGCAGAGGTCTGCTGTTACCACGCCAGGTGAGAAAACGAGATGACGCCTCCCTCTGGCTTTCCACTCCAAATGAAGCCCAGCTGATTGCTCTCAGATGAGCTACACCTGTGCTAAAGCACCTGCCAGTCACATCCTGCACAGAAAAAACACAGTACACAAACACAGCCTGCATGCAGCCTGCACACAAACCACCGTGGACATGACAGCCGCAAGTTCCAGTTCTGAAGGATCTGCACGCATAGTCAACACAGATGGGACGCCATTGTTTTCCAGCACAGCTGTTGGTGTTACTGACACGCTTAACAGGCCCCAAAGTACTGATGTAAGAACAATAATATATAAATTCAAATTCAAAAATACTTTATTAGTAAGAGAAATTGAGTGTTGATGTGGCTCATATTATGCAGGTTTCTTCAAAGATAGATGTAGATGCTGATGGCTGTGGGCAGGAAGGATCTCCTTTAGTGGTCTGTCTTACAGCAGATCAGTTGTTGTACAACAGTCTCATGAAAAGGATGCTCAGGGTTCCTCTAAAATGTTCTTCATTTTATGAAAAAAAAGGATTTTCTGCACAATGATCTCCAGAGGAGTCCCCAGAACAGAATCAGCCTTCTTTATTAGCTTGTTGAGCTTTTTTAAATCCCTGGCTCTGATGCTGCTACACCAGCAGAAGATGGCAGAAGAGATCACACTCTCCACCACAAACTTAAGACATGCAGCATCTTGCTGCAAAGACAGAAGTTCATAAGCTTCCTCAAGAAGTACAGTCTGCTCTGTCCCTTCTTGTAGACGGCTTCGAAGTAGCATCTTCACTCTAGTCTGCTGTGCAGGTATTTATACTCCTCCACCCCCTCCACCTCTTCTCCCATGTTGGAAATATTGCTTGACCTATTCCCTTTTCTCTTGAAATCTACAATCATCTCCTTTGTTTTGTTCATGCTCAAGATCAGTTGATTGTTTCTACGCCATGCCACAAAGCTGTCCACCAGCTAACTACCTGTGCTGCTGACTACCTGCGTAGACACACATCCTTTCAGTCTCACAAACTTTGGTCTGTTTGTCGGGTAGTATTTGATCCAGGAGATTGTTGAGGCCTCCACCTGAGTCTTCTGGAGTTTCGGACAACACAAATCAGGTTGAATTGTGTTAAATGCACTGGAGAAATCAAAGAACATGATCCTCACAGTGCTGCTGGCTTTGTCCATATGACAGTGGATTTGTTGAAGCAGGTGTATGATGGCATCTTCAATACCAACTCCATAGCGATAAGGAAATGGGATTGTACTCAGGGGGGGCAGGAGTCTCTCTAGAATCTTCATGATGAGGGATGTCCTAGAATAGACTGTTTTCAAACATAAACAGATGGTGCTTATAATAAGTACCTTTTTATAATCTGATAATTCAAAGCCATAATAAACAAGTCATGGACTTCTGCAAAAAAAAGTGTTTTTTAAATTCTGTTGTATATGTGTATCACACGTTAAGAGCAAGTAAAGAATTAATGGGTTTGAGGAGTTTGATCTATATAAAAAAAAAATGCCATAAGTGTTTAAAAGAGTGTAATTTACCCAACTCCATAATTAAAATTTCACAAATGTTCCTTCTGCCCCAGGAGAGGTTTCTGTCCTTCCTGAGCTCGCCCTAGGACAAAGACACCTCCTTTTTTTAACATGTTCTATCTGGCAGAGTAGCACTGAGAATTGTTAATTGAGTGCCAAGAAGAAGCCCAACAGATTTATTTTCACAAGTGGAGATTTCTGGCTAACGCTATATTGCTCTGCTTGATATATTTATAAAAAAAAAAACCTTTTTAGAAACTGCTTTGGGATTATTTCAATTGTAATGGACACAGAAACGAAAAGGAGAAAAAAAAGCAAAAAAAAGAGAGGTGGGGAAAAAAGAAAAAAGGGAGAGAAGGAGAAAAGAAAAGAATAGAGAAGAGAAGAGAAAGAAGGATGAAGAAAATACAAGATAACACCCTAGAAGATTGCTTATATACCTGCAGACATTTATATATAACAACAGCAATGTTACAGAAAAGTGCACGGTAATGCAAGATATATTTAGTGGTAACTGTGGCTCAATTTAGGCCATCTGTGTATCTGTTAACATCCAAATCCAAGCACCTGTGGGTGTAAGTGTGAGCGCGCTTGTGTATATTAGGTCTTTCGAAAAAAATATGCAATAGCGAGTGTAAGGTGCCACAGACCTGCCCCCCTGAATCCAAGACAGACACGGAGGAGATCTGAGCCATAGACGTTCAAAGGCCCCCCAGTGCACGGTAACCCTGGAAGGTCCACCACTGGGACTACTGCAGCCCCCCCAGAGAAGAGCAAAGGAGAGCCCCTGGAGAACCACCCAGCAGCCACAGTGCAGAAGCCCATGGGAGCTGCAGTGACAAGCCCACAGGTCCCGCCAGCAGCCATCTACGCCAGAGCAGATCCAGCGATGGACCCAGAGACGTGGTAAGGCGTATTCGTCACTTCTTGTTTTTTTGCACTCGATGGATTGTTTGGTGTGTGAAGTTTCCCTCGTTTGATCTGATTTCTCTCTACTGTGATATCTATTACTTGTTCTAATACATAAGCACGTTAAAACACATACTTTCTGTTGCTGCTTTTAATGTTTGGGGACTCTCCGTGTTTTACACGGTTTTTTCTAGTAGTGGTGAGGGGTCGCTAGCTTAGTGTTAGCTTTAGCTCCACCATGGCTACCCGTTCTGCTGTTTTTCTCTCTGAGTCTCCTCCTCTCTCCTGCTCTCTCTGTCAGATGTTCAGTTACTCCTCTGCCTCCTTTAGTGATAATGGTACATGTAATAAATGTAGCATTTTTGAAGCTTTGGAGGCGAGGGTGTCGGAATTGGAGGCCCGGCTCCGCGCTGTTGAAAAACCAGCAGATAGCCGAGGTCCCTTAGCCAGCGCGGAGCCACCGAGGGTAGCTACCAGTAGCAGTCCTTCAGCAGAGCCCGCGCAGCCAGGGCCTCAGGCCGGCTGGGTGACGGTACATAGAAAGCATAGTCTTAGATCCCAGGCCACAGGTCACCACCAACCCGTCTGCGTTTCTAACAGATTTTCCCCGCTCAGCGACACACCCGCTGAGAGGCCAACTCTGGTAATTGGCAGCTCCATAGTCAGAAACGTGGCACTAGAGACACCAGCGACCATAGTCAAATGTCTGCCAGGGGCCAGAACGGGCGACATCAAATCCTACCTGAAACTGCTGGCTAAGGATAAGCGTAAATACAGTAAGATTGTTATTCACGCTGGCCGGTAATGACACCCGGTTACGTCAATCGGAGGTCGCCAAAGGTAGTGCTGCTTCGGTGTGTAAGTTTGCCAAAAGAATGTCGGACTCCGTAATTTTCTCTGGTCCCCTCCCCGATCTGACCAGTGACGACATGTTTAGCCGCATGCTGTCATTCAACCGCTTGCTGTCTAGGTGGAAAGCAATGTGGGCTACATTGATAATTGGCGAACATTTTGGGGAAAACCTGGTCTGATCCGGAGAGACGGCATCCATCCCACTTTGGATGGAGCAGCTCTTCTTTCTAGGAATCTGGCCAAATTTATTAGTTCTCCAAACCTCTGACAACCCAGGGTTCAGACCAGGAAGCAGGGTCGTAGTTTAACACTCCTCTCTGCAGCTTCTGTACTGCTACCCACCCATTACCCTATTAAGACATTGTCTCGCCCACGGCCAAAATTGAATAGATTAAAAAATAATCTAAAACGAGGAAATCAGGAAAATCTCATAAAAATAAACACAACTCAGACTAAAAGAAAAATAAAACAATTAAATGTGGCTTACTGAACATAAGATCTCTCTCTTCAAAGACTTTGCTAGTTAGTGACCTGATTTGTGACAATCAGATTGATTTATTTTGCCTCACAGAAACCTGGCTGCAGCAAGAGGATTATGTTACTATAAATGAGTCAACTCCTACTAATTATTTAATTTTCACATTCCTCGAAATACTGGGCGAGGAGGAGGAGTAGTAACCATCTTTCAGTCCGATTTATTGACTAGTCCCAGACCAACCAATAGCTACAACTCTTCTGAATATTTAATCCTTAGTTTTCTCATACAAATTGCAAAGCACTAAAACCACTTCTGTTTGTTGTTCTCATAACCCTTTCCTGTCTGACAATTTTTTAATAACCTTTGAGTTTAATTTAACCGAGTACTCCACACCTGAAAGAAAATTTCATCATAGTAGATCATTATCAGACAATGCTGTAACAACCTTTAAAGAATCTGTTCCACTTTTGGTTTCCTCATTATCACAGAAAAACACAGTGGAGGGCAATATTTTTGTTTCTTCCCCTTCACAAATTGATTCTCTTGTTCATAGTGTTACTTCCTCACTGCGTGGTACATTAGACAATGCAGCCCCCTTGAAAAAGAAGGTAATTATTCATAGGAGGCTAGCTCCCTGGTTTAATTCAGAGCTGCGTACTTTAAAGCACAATGTTAGAAAAATGGAGAGAAAATGGCGCTCTACACACCTAGAGGATTCCTACTTAATCTGGAAAAATAGCCTACAGTTGTAGCTTCTAGGAAGAGAAAAGAGAGAGTTAAAAGCTGAAATAACAGTAAATGATGCAAAATTGGAGAGTAGTGTGAGAAAGTAGTGAAGAGGGTGAAAGTGGTCATTATGTCCTCCAGCAGCCTAAGCCTATAGCAGCATAACTACAGAGATAGCTCAGGATAACCTAAGCCACTCTAACTATAAGCTTTATCAAAAAGGAAAGTTTTAAGCCTAGCCTTAGATTTGTTAATGTATGTCTTCAGATCAGGGTAAGGAGTGAAGGCCTTCACCAGAGCACCAAGAATAGCCAGAGAAAAGTCACTCACAGCTTCCTTTGGTACAGCAGAACCTGTACGAAGCCATTCTGTCAGCCATGTGCAGCCTTACTACTACTTGTTTTGTGAATTTTCAATTGAAGTGTCTGTTCAACTTTAAAAACGTATCTTAGTTCTGTGGAGTCTACTGATGTGCCTAAATATTGATGACTGAATATGAATGGAAAAGCTGCAAGATGAAGCCTTGCAGAATCTATATTTCAAAAGTCTGGATTTTAAATGTAATTGAAATGTGGGTTTACAGAAATATATATGTAAGGCATGCAACCATGCATCCCTCTCTGCTAATCGGGGGCTGGATTGCAGTGTCAACAGTGTTTTATCTAAAACCTCTACATTATTAGTTTACTTACCTTATACAAAGATCAAATTTAGCTGTGTAGTAAAAAATCTAAGGATGTAGCCTACATTTTTCATAAAAACACACTTTTCGATGTTTTAAAAGCTACTGGTCAGTGGAAAATTTTGAACAGGAAGTTTAAATTACCGCCTGTAATGGAAAACTTTAGTGCCTTGCTTTCTTTTCTACTAGATACTCTGCAGGATCTGATAAAAGTATTCAAACCCTTCTGTGTTATTCTCTTCTGCCTCCAGGGTTAGGACAGATGGTTCTGTTTAGTCTTACAGAGATGGTTTTTCAATCTTCTCCTATTCACTTGTATGAGATAACATGTATGCCACACTGTGTAAGGTTCCATTTCCATTGTCAACATGTCTAGGACAACAGGTTTCACCTCGTCTCTCTGGGTCTCATGAGAGTTACCATGAAAACTGTTGTAGCTTATAAGGAGAACCTTTGCTTTGTCTAGTCAGAATGATTTGGCAGCACTGAGCGCATCTCCAATGCTGTAAAAATTCTTCTCTCTTGCAAGATTATAATAAAACTGATTCTGAGTGACAATCGGTCTATGTCTTGGTAAAATCTAATTTTTCTACAACACGCCAAAACAAGGTCACTGGCCCACTGTGGTGGGGGTCATTACGTGGGTGGAGCCAATTCCTATGACATTGCGTGAGAACTTCATATATCAAAGTTGTCAAACGCTCAATGCTCTCTTACATTTAATGTCAGAAATTAGAAATTAATGCTTGATGCATTTCAAATTTTATTTAAACAAAAAGTAAATTACTTAGTTAAATGAACTTTGAGCCAATGACCTACTCACACTTCCGGTTTTGTCCAGCATACACGAGCTGAATTAAATTATTAAAACCACCTTAAAAAAACACAGTTATAACACAGGTAGAACAGTTATTGAAATTATAAACATAACATTTTTCCACATTTTTTCCACATTTGTGAGAGGATATTGAATTACTGTGTAGAAAGTTAAATGTATTGGTGACTTAGTTGACATATTTAAAGCAAGTTTCTTTGAGACCAAAAAAATTTCCTAATCTTTATTAAGGAATAAAGTGCAAAACCATATAACAACGTGCACATTTTACAACATGGGCTAAAAACACAGATTAACTTGCATGATGAAAGAAAAACACGAAATTCATAACTGCTTGCTTTGTGGTGATGATGTCCAGTGCAGACCATAGACGTCATCGATTTAAGTCATCGGTGATGGCCTGAAAGAAAATTATATAGCTCATAAATAAAAGCGGCACAAACAGAGCATTAAAAAGGTACACCACTCCGGTTCAATTTGGAGCAAAATGGGGGGATGGTGACGTCACCGGCCGAAATTAAAACTTATAATATCTCAGAAACCATAACAGCACAAACGAAAATTTCAATGGCACAAACCTGCACAAATGAAGCACTAAAAAATGAGCCCACTCCGGTTCAATTTGGAGCAAAATGGTGGGATGGTGACGTCACCGGCCAAAAATTTAAACTTATAATATCTCAGAAACCATAACAGCACAAACGAAAATTTCAACGGCACAAACCTGCACAAACGAAGCACTAACAAATGAGCCCACTCCGGTTCAATTTGGAGCAAAATGGGGGGATGGTGACCTCTGGATGACCTAAAAAATAATCTTTAATATCTCAGAAACCAAAACAGCACAAACAAAAATGTTAACGGCACAAACCTGCACAAACGAAGGACTAACCATTCTGTCTATTTGATGGACTTTTTCATGTGGGTGGGGTGTCAGCTTCACACAGCTGTTGAAAATTTCTTTTTGTTCCTGTAAAACAAGGAAGAAAAGTCACTGGTCACTCAGTAAATTTGATATTTACAATTTGATCAAAGTTTAAATTAAATTTTGGCAATTTTTGTCTCTGTCTGTGATGTCTTGTCTTTGTTTTTGTTGGAATGAATGAATGTTCGTTCATGTGTTGCATGACACAATAATTTATGTTTTAGAATAATGTTTGATTAAAACCTTGGGTTTTCAGGAGCATTAAGAAGCAGCTCATTTCTGAGGCAGGTGCATATTAACAGTTTTGCAGTTTAATGTAGGCTGCACGGTTGTGCAGTTGGTAGCACTGTTGCCTTGCAGCAAAAAGGTCCTGGATTGACTCCCGGCCGGGGATCTTTGTTTATGAAGTTTGCATGATCTCCCCGTGCATGCGTGGGTTCTCTCCGGGTACTCCGGCTTCCTCCCACAGTCTAAAGACATGCCTGTTAGGTTAATTGGTCTCTCTAAATTGCCCTTAGGTGTGTGAATGAGTGTGTGCTCGGTTGTTTGTGTGTTGCCCTGCAATGGACTGGTGACCTGTCCAGGGTGTACCCCGCCACCCGCCCATAGACTGCTGAAGATAGGCACCAGCTTCCCCGCAATCTACTATGGAAAAAGCAGTATAGAAAATGACTGACTCACTAACTGACTGACAGTTTAAGGTACCCCAAGATGGGTGGAATGAAGGTACTGTGGGACCGCCCATGACCCGCCCATAGACAACTTATCAGAGGTTAGTTCTGCCTGTCTCCACCCACCTACCAGGTTTGTACATGCCTTAACTTCCATGGAAAGCCTAAGCATCTTCCTTCCTGACTTTTAACACTGTTTAAGAGACAAGAGAATCAAAAGGCTTGTAGTGATTACTGCGCTAACAGCATGTTTATATAATAATTAAGGATAAAGCATGACATTTAGATTTCTGTGTTTTACTATTAAAAGTTTAATGAAATACTTTAAACTTCTTCAAAGATTTAGTTTTGTATGCAGAATCATTGGTGATTTATTAGATTGAAAGGTTTCCTGGTGCCAAAGTAGCTGACAGTTCAAGATATGCCAAAAGTAAGGAATATATTTTTCATAAAGAATGGAGTCATGATTCCATACTTAGTGGGAATTAATGATTAGATTCAGTTTGTCGGGTTTATGCATCAAAATTGCATTAGATTTCCATGAATTTAATACTCATCTTTATACAAGACAAATCAGGATGATATGTGACTCAATTCTATGTAAGACATTGATGAACTGCACAAAAACTGAAGTTTGTGTTTCGTTGTTAATGGAACTGAATTGCAGTTACAAACAACTGGATTTTATTTCTGTTGCTTTCGGAAAATTCATAGTGACACATAGTTATGTCAGAATTGATTTCTTTGGTTCTATGTAATGTGATCCTGGTTGCTAGAACATTATTTTTTTCAAACATTTTGCTGGATTGCTGCATGGGTTGGACCCTGCGCCAGAAGAGGGGAATGTCGGAATAAAGTAGCACTGGGCTACAAAAGTTTTAGCACTTTTGGGAAAAATGGTAGCTCATATTTCCAGTAAGGACTTAGTGACAATGTGAGAGACACTTTGTGCTTTGATTTATATAACCGGTGCCCAGCTCCCCAAGTCTACATTCTGAAAACCTGTCTGAATGTTTGGTGTTGTTTCTTTTGAGAAATTATACATCTTCACAGATTACACCATTATGAAATTTCTCTTTGGGGATTCTGAAACTATTGAAATAATGACCTGTAAATATGTCACATATGTCACATTTGTAATATTCAGAATATTTAGCCGTGTTAAGAATTAAAATCATTTATTTACACGGGAACGTAGAAAACTCCATTAGTGACCTGTGGCTTGGAATGGGAGACGCGCTGCGTGGCATGTTCCCATCTAAAGGCATGTTCCCATCTAAAGAATCAGACACCATGCTTAAATTTTCTGGGACGGGCGAACACAAGTTCCTTTATGAGGAGGTAGAAACCCGCTCTAGAGAGACAGTGACTCGATGGAGTTCAATATTTTAGACAAACTGTGATGGATGGAATACCTGAAGGACAATAATGCGAGGAAACCCAGACTTAGAAAGGGGTGGTCACACTAGGTGGGAGAGACATTTGTTGCATCACATGCAGGAATATTTGGAGGAGAAAAAATAACAGATAGCAGAAGAAAAGAAACAGACTGATGCATTAGATAAACAACTTAAAACTGCTCAATCAGTAACATGTCAGAGGAATACTAAAAAGCCTGATAAGAAAATGATCACTCGAGAGGCTGAGGGAGGAGCAAATTGGGTAATGGCTCCCGTAACATCTCCACCCACTTCAGCAGCTCGGGGGGAGGTAAAACCTCCTCAAGCGACACTCATAGCTTCTACCAATGTATATCAACTGGCTCCACCTATCCAGTGGGAGTCACACCCATATGGTCCTCTTGGCCGGGACAGGGGTGGGGCGTTTGGAAAAAGGGCCGGACGAAGAGGTGGACGGGAAGGTGCTGGTTCCTCCTCCTGCCTAGTATGTGGGCAGACGGATCATTGGGCCCGCAGCTGCCCCCAGCGCTATGGGGCACACCCAGAAGGAGCTCCTCCATCCTTGCATCAACCTCTGGCACAACAAGCTCCTGTCACAGCACAATGCAGCACTCATACCACAGTGACACACCCCACAGAGAGTTCCAGACAATAGGAAAAAGGCAGAACCCATTGTTCCATTGTTAATTTGTTGTTTCGCCTGACACACCTGTGAATCTACTCGGCAGAGACATTTTGATTGCAGTGGGAGCTACAATACTTTGTTCCATGGATGGTTTGGCTGTGACTTTTCCAGATGGAACCACACTTGGCCCTGGATCACATCAGTATTTACTGTGGCCTGAAGAGGAGGAGTCTTATGTGGAGCTGTATCTCACATATCTCTAGCCTTGCACTCAAGTCATCAGGCTAAAGAACTGGGAGGAGTTGTAAAACGTTCCCTTGCAACCACTGATTAGCAACCTACTGCTGTCCCAGCCCTTTCTTTCTCTGCCTCCACTAACATTTATTGTGTTTAAGTTACTGCCTCTGACTCTGCCTTGATAGAACACCGGCAGCTATCTAGAGAACATGGCAGAGAATTAACTGATCACCCTCTGGCTGTTTTATCCAGTTGTCCACCACATCTATGGGCTTAAGGACCCACTGATGTTGGATGTGTGAACATTGCCCCTGTGGAATTTAAGTAGCAGGATGCCTTCCCCATCTGGCGAAACCAGTACCCACACTCTCCTGCTGCAGAAGCGAGAATGGCTGACACCACTGAAATACTGTTAAAAGCAGGCGTGTTAGAACCCAGCCAGTCTGCCTGGAACACCCCCATTCTGCCTGTAAAAAGGAAAGTTATAGGTAAATGCAAAATGGCTCATGAATTAAGATAAATTAAAAGCTCTGACAGCTGACTAGCTGAATGCTACAGGGATCTCTCCTCGTTCACTTATAAGAATCAGCAATTGAGAGACACCAGGTTGCCTCAAGATTTTGCCTTATCCCCGGGTCAGGTTCACAAATCAGGTTCTCAAACAGCAGCTCCAGGACTGCAAGTTTGCCAACGGAGGTGGTTTTCTGATTACAGCCCGAATAGCAACCGCGTGTATTAAAGCTACCAAACCAAAATATTCTTTTACATCTTTCAGAAAAAAAGTTTCGAAGTGAGTAAAAATGAAAAGCAGGTTGAAGAATACAGGTTACTTTTTAGGAACAGTTCTTTCATCAACAGGAACCCATATTTCTTCTGCACAAAAATCTGCCATTTTATATCATCCTAAACCACGCGTGGTGAAAGACTTGTCATTTTTGGGTTTGACTGCCTATAGCAGAAACTATGTCCTTTATTACATTGGTTTGACAGCACCACTGGGTCTTTTGGTAAAAGAGCAGGGTATGAGAAATCTTAATGCATCACTGAATTGGAACACAGACGCGAGGAATTGTTCATTAAGTTTAAACAGCTGCTGTAGTTTGCTGCATAATTGGCTCTTTCAGGATTACTGTCTGCCTTTTGATTTAGATGTTTCTGTAACAACAGTTTTGTTTTAGCAAAAAGGGGGATATAGAGAGGGGATTCAGCATGTTAGCTGTATGCTAGATAATATGGAAAAAGACATGTTGATTTGAAACAATGGTTGAGAAGTGGATTTGTGACTGCAGCACAGAAGCCAATCAAACATGAAAATGAAATAAGATTTGTGGTTCAAGCCTTGTTGTTGCCTAAAAAAGTAGCAGGTTATGCACGCAGCTTCAATTTAGTAAGTGTTTAAGCTGAGACCTTTGAACATCTAAACTTGGAAAAAAATCAAACAACATTAAAAGGGGTTCCCCTCTGAGGAACTTACTGTGTGGAAGCGAAAAGGAGCAAAAGAAGAAGATGGCCTTGGAGAGGCCCTAATGGTACGTTTGTGATACTGCCAAACATGAGAGAACACATTTTGAAAGAGGCACATGGAACATCACATGTAGGTATTTCGCAGGTGCTTATCAATCTGGACCAATGGTGGCACCCATATTTAAAAGATATGGTGAGAGATCAAGAACTGTTCCATCTGTGTATAATTTAATCCAAAACTTACTGTGCATTCATCTCCAGGTAAGTTTTAAACTTACACCCAACCTGGAAAGAGATGCTCTGTGGTAATATGTTTAATTAATCATAAAATTTCCAGACATGGCTTCCCGGAAAAAGATAAGATCTGATAATAGAACTCATTTCAGGAACAAAGATCTGCAACAGGTGGAACAAATGTTGGGACTAAAACATGCTTTCGGTACGGTATACCATCCTCAGTCACAAGGCAAGGTTGAAAGAAAGAAACCAAACATTGAAAATAAAATTGGCTAAAATCTGTGCACAGACTAAATTAAATTGGGTGGATGCATTGTCAGTTGCTTTGATGTCTGTCAGGATGTCTGTTAATCAGTCCACAGGTTACACCCTACATGAACTACAGACTGGGACCAGCACAGCGGATACCAGAGCAAACAGGTAAAGCTGCACAATTATCTTCTAACACTTTCTTTAATGAGTTGCAGACCCTAGCAGCAGAGTTCTCTAGAGGACCTGAGGGAACAAGAGGCCCATGTGGTACCAGGAGTCACCTGGTGTGGCTCAAGGTCATCAAGCGGAAGTGGCAGGTACCCAGGTTCACCAGCTCGTTCCAAGTCCTGGAAAAAACATCTAATGCAGTTCATCTGAGAGGAAAAGGAGAAACCTGGTATCATTGGAGCCAGTGTGCATCAGCAGAGGAGCCTAAAAGGTCACAGGCACCACAGGTTTCTTAAAAGGGGCATAATAATCCCCTGGATCGGGGATCGTTTCCCACGAAGGCTTTGAAGTCCCCAACAGAATAACGGAGTCCCCGGGAGGGGTATTATGCAGCACCCCCAACAGGGACGCCATGACCATAAGACAGCTTCAAATTACCTCAATTTCAGTTAGAACAAGACTGAAGTAATTATGTTTGGACAAAGTGGTAATTGCAGTGCTTTTCATTCGGATCTTAATAGCCTGAAGCCTTTTATTAACTTTGGGGATTTTATTAGACTCAAATGCAACAGCCGTCATAATGGTAAACCTGGTGACTCTAGTGAGAGCAACAAGTACGGAGGCAGAATTCTAGTTAAACTGATTTATTGATAAACAGGAAAATGCAACAAGGTTGTCTGGGAATCCGTGTTCTGTTGGTCGGAGCACTAAGGAGGAGAAGTAAGTGATTATAGGTTGTTGAAATTTAATGTGCGACTAGAAATGTTTGTAGATTAATCTTACCGTTAGGAAGATGAGAAGTTTCCAGAGGTGAGTGATGCCACGGAGAGTTTGACAGATGAAGCTGTGGTGAGATGATGATTATTCCTGTTGGTTTCCTTCCAGAAGGTGTGTATGAAGTTGGAGGGTGGACAGGCAGGAGTCTTGCAGGCAGGTGATCCAGAGAAGATGTTAGTACCTTCTTTGGGCAAGCTGAAAAAAAGACTGAAAAAAAGACTGGGGAAGCACAGTCATGTACCTTCTGTGAACTTGGGCTCTGAACATCGGACCTAGAGAATCCAGGTCTGGGTCTTCGGAGTCCTTTCCACTCTAAGGAGAGGAGGGGAATGTAGGTAGGAAACAGGGTCAGGAACCACAAAAGACAGAACTGAGTCTGCTGGTCTAATTACCCCTCAGGTGAGTTAACAATCTGACTTCTCCTTCAAGGTTCCTGCTGCTTAAAAAGCTCCTGTTGATTAGCCCTGATGATCTTCAGCTGTGGCTGTCACACCCTGCAGGAGGAGGTGGGAGAGAAACCACACGCAATCACTAAACAAACCTGTGCTTAGCTCTGTGGCATGACAACAGCTCTTTTTCTGACACAAACAGACAGGTTCCTGGGTATCTGTCAGACCTCCTGCAGCCTTTTGCGCCCTCTAGATCTCTTCGATCTTATGATCACTTGTTTTTAGCTGTACCTGTCATAGTTGTGGGTTTGGTGGCAGGACCAGAATGCAGAACCCGGCGAGAAGGTAGCATGGTGAGCGATGAAGTATTTAATGTTGAAGTAGACAGACTTACAGGCAGGTATGCAGTATACAAAGTCCTGGCAGGTGGTCCAAAGCGTATTTTCAGGAGGCAAACAAAAACTAAACCACAAGGAGGAACTCGAGAAGTCAACCGGGGAAGCGAGGAAAGATAACATGAGGAACCAGAGAGGAACAATGAAAACTAGAAAGCTTATGAGCTGAGGGAAGTGGAGTATGGACCAATGAGACAGGGAGGCAGGTAATCAGAGGAAACATGAAACAGGTGTGGACCAGGCTGCAGGGAACTGAGGGAATATGAATGGTTGCTATGGTGACCGGACTGGGAGTCAAAGGGACACTGGAGAAACTAAACTATGAAATAAACCAAAGGGAAACCGGGATCAAAAGATAAACAACACTAACTCACAAAGAGGATCAGGGAGGCCGAGGAACAGGTGAACTGACTACAAAACTAAACTATGGGAAATGGGCTAAATAACAAACTCAGGGAAACATATCTAAGAAATTATAACAGCCTGAGTTATAAGAACCTGGCAAATAAGAATTAACAAAAGAAACCCTAAGAAATAAAGGAAACCCTAACTGAAAAAGTAAACAAACCCAAACAAACACTGACTGAAACTAACTGGGAGGGAAGCAGAGAAAGCGAAGACTAGAATAAATGCAAACCAACATGTAAACAATAAGTGGAACTAAGTATAGTGGCAAACAATAACTGAAAGCTAACCTATCAGAAGGAACTGAAACAATAGAGACTAACACGAGGAACTAAACTAGGGATAAAGCTGGAAAGAACTACAATTATAAAGGGAAACGAACACTGAGTAAATAACAGCTGAAGGGTAACTAATGACAAGAGGACAAGAGTAGGAATATGGAAAAGAAACTAATAAACTAGAAGAATGCAGCAAGAAACAAATAACCTAACCATAAACAAACACAGGAACACTAAATGGGAAACTAAACTAGAAAACGCAAAGAAGCAAAGAGAATTGTAATAATAATAAAATAATAATAATAAGAAGAACAGAAAACCATTCTAAGAAATACATAAAGGAGAAAGCAACCACCAAGGGAATTATGGCCGAGGGGAGAAAGAACTACTAAAACTAGGAGGCAGGAGAGAGAACAAAACTATCAGGAAACAGAATGAATAAACAAACATGACTACTAAACCCAAAGAAATAGAAACACCTAACTGAAGAGTAAATAAACACAAAAACAAAACAAAATCCACAATGGCAGATCCTGACAGTACCAAGGATCATAAATTTAACTTGAACATAAGACCAAATAAAAACCTCTAAAGGAGTACTTTTTTCATGAAAATGTTTTTTTTTCTTTTTATGTATTGCTGCATGTATACAGTTGTAACTAAAAGCACAAAGGATATAAAACTGTTCCAGATAGGCTGGTAGAAGTAAACTGTCAGTGCAGTCTACACTCAGTATGAATATTGCTGTAGGTCTTGTAACAACACTCTGTCATTTATTATAACACTTCTTGTACTGTAATAAACAAAAATTATGGTTATAATGTTTTATGGTATTCATGAACACCATACTTTACTGTAAAATCAATGTTGATGCACAATGGGCCACAATTTCCCACCCTTTCTTTGAACTTATCAGAAGTTGTTATCATGCCAACATCTCTACAAGGAATAATCTCTGAAATCCATGGTGGATAAAGAAGTCTCTTTAAATACTTTGTCTCAAACACATTTCGACCTGACTGGTGTCTGTGCGAAGGAGAGGTAGACTTTTTTTAAGACTTCTTTTCTCATGTGTAGCACTTTAAAATAACTTGCTATTTCATTTATTCATTTCTGTTTTTATAATTACCTTGCTTACTGAAATGAATGCAACATACATCACTTTTGATGGTCATGTGGAGGTTGAAAAATACAGATATGTTTACTTTCTTATCATGTTTACAAGTTATATTTTGATCCTGTCCAGCAATACTACAGTTGTTAGTATGATTGTGATTCACAAGAACCTCCATGAGCCTATGTATATTTTTATTGCTGCTTTGTTAATGAACTCCATGCTTTTCAGCACTGCAATCTACCCAAAGCTTTTGATAGACTTTTTATCTGAAAAACAGATAATAACTTATAACGTGTGTCTCTTCCAGAGTTTTTTATATTATTGTTTAAGTGGTTCGGAATTCTTGCTTTTGGCAGCCATGTCTTATGACAGATATGTGTCCATATGTAAACCTCTGCAATATCCAACCATTATGAGAAAAACTAAAGTGAGTATTTTCCTTGTCTTAGCTTGGCTTGTACCTGCTTGTCATGTTGCTGTGATGATCATTATATTTGTTCATCTAAAGCTCTGTAGCTTCACTTTGAAAGGCATTTTCTGCAACAATTCTCTGAATTATCTTCTCTGTGTGGCTTCACGAGCAATAATAATACTTGGCTTAGTGGGCCTATTCAATATTAGTCTTCTTCCAATGCTATACGTACTATTCACTTACACAATGATACTTAGAATAGCCTATAGAAGTTGTGGGGAAGTCAGGAAAAAAGCTGCACAGACATGTTTACCTCACCTGCTGATTTTAATCAACTATTCTTGTTTGTTTACTTATGAAATGATTATTGTTAGACTGGAATCTGATATTTCAAAGATTGTACGCTTTGTAATAAAACTGCAAATAATAATCTATAATCCTCTTTTCAATCCAATCATATATGGTCTGAAAATGAAAGAAATTTCTAAACACCTAAGACAGTTGTTCTATCATGCTAGAAGAAAGTAACTGTCTTTTTAAGCTGATGTCATTTTTGCCTTTTGATGGAAATGTTTTGTTTGTTCTGGGGGTATTTCATTTGGGAACGTTTAAAAAAAAAGTATAATGATAATTATATGAGTGGCTATGTCTCAAATAAAAAATAATAATGAATAAAAGGTGTGGGGGAATTAAAAGATTTCAAAATCCTGTACTTCTGAGCATGTTGGAGGGGCGGGGCCAGGCCTCAGTTTAGCTTCAAGTCTTATCAAAAGCTTTTTTCTGCATCAAAGTGTGTAGACGTGACCTAACCTAAAAACAATGAAACTGATATAGCTCCTACAAGGAAGGGCACATAAACACAAAACCTTCTGGGACAGACCCTGGACCCTGAACAATATTCAATGGTTGATTGGTGACATCATCACAGTCCTACCCCCCGAGAACAGGAAGTGTAATGTTTCACTTTGGATGGTCCATATTTGATACCCTTCCCCTAATCAACATAAAACTGACCTCAGTGACATAACATGATGGTCTAAGTTGGTCTCCAGTACTGAAAAGTTTTCACTGGTAGGTGTGGCCGTGGTGGCGTGGCAAAGTCTGACCTCATGCCACGGCCTTACGCTTGGCTCTAAATTACACAAGTGTGATGGATTGAAATGTGGTTATTATAAGTCAGAATTATAGTTCTCGGTTCATATCTGAATATTGTATTGATTTCAGTAGAGGTAGTAACCAAAGGCGACCAGCAGAGGGGGTTGAGCGCTATTAAGCGATAACAAAGAGCACGGCACTTCTTTTTCAGTCAATACATGCCTGAGCAGAGGAAAGACGTGTCCGTGACTCATTTACTTAATATTCCCCTTTTCAGGTATGAGTTTCTCATAAACCAACCTGTACTGTTGAGAGTGGGTTTACTAACTGTTAGACTATTTGAGAATGTTTTTTGTCATCAATTATAGTTACATTGCTATTATTATATGAGACTTAACCACAGTTAGCCGGTAGCTCTCAGCCAAAGATGCTAGCGCACGTCATGTGTGAATAATGCAGCATATAGTATGTGTAGCTGTAGACAGCCTTTGGACATGAGATTAGGAATGTTGCATACGTTTTGAAGTTAATTCATGCACTATTGAGCGTGTGTATTTTGTATTTTGGAAAAGGAAGCTATACGGAAATATAACGTATCACAGTAAGTTGGTTTATTTTGTATTTTTATTTTTGTTGTCACTTGTTACTGACATATTGTGTACCGAAATGGTTTGTGAAACAACAGTACTGGAGTTTATGGATATAATTATTATCCTGTATGTACCTAAGTTGCACTTTTTCTTCAGTCAATATATGCCTGAGCAGAGGAAAGACGTGTCCGTGACTCATTTACCTAATATTCCCCTTTTCAGTGGGATTACATTTGGAGGCACCGCTGGGATAGTGATTGTGAGGCTGTATTCTGAGGTGGAGAAAAGCCATTAGGGAACATCAGTCCTCCGGTAACTGGCAAAACACTATTATTCAGCACACTTTTCAACTTAAAAAAAAAAAAAAAAATGGACTCAGAAGTTGACAAGTTACAGTTTGAAATTAAAGGAGCCCTTTACCAACTTACCAGTGACCAGCTGATACAAATATGTGACTTCCTTGCAATTTCTGGAGCAAACAGACAAAATATCACAGGCGAAACACGCAATGCTCTTGTTACACTAATCAGCAAGCATATTGAATGTGATGAGCTAAGGCAACTGGAGGATGAAGGAATGTCAGCATTGCTGAGTTTAATGGACATGATAAAAGAAGTGCAGAAAGCTATCAAGAACAGCACACGAGAAAAGGAAGATGAGGAACAGGAGAAACTTGGCAGAGAACTAGAGCAACTAAAACTCATAATTCAACAGAAAGAAGCTGAAATGCGAATTCTGGCTAACAAAAATGTAAAGAAAATTGAGACTGTAATGTCCCAAGCTGTCCCTGCCCATATAAACAGTCCCTCATGGAGAAAGGACTTTAAGATCTCAGGTCAAATTGGCGACCCTGGACAAAAGGATAGACTAACCTTTTCCAGTCTGGCCCGCCAAATAGAGAATGGCCTCAGCAAACTTACCCTGAATCAGAGATAGTGGATGCTGTTATTATAGCAATAGTACCTGGCCTACAGCTGCGGAGCTACTTAGAAGGAAAGGATGACCTGCCTCTTCCCACTCTTAGGAGAATCCTTCGTTCACATTATCAAGAGAGAAGTGCAACTGAGTTGTATAAACGGCTTACCACAGAAGTGCAGAGCAGTAGAGAGACACCACAGAATTTTGTTATACGAGCAATAGATTTGCGCTAAAAAATACAGTTTGCTTCACAAGAGTCTGAGTCGGGACTTAAGTATGATCCTGCATTAGTGCAAAGCATGTTCCTGCACAAAGTTCTCACAGGACTTCAAAGTGACAGCATAAAGACTGATCTCCAGCCTCACTTGTCAAAATCAAACACTTCAGATGAGCTGCTTTTAGAAGCTCTAAATATCGCTTGTGCGAACGATAATGAAAGGCAGGATAAGAAGAGGAACACAACACAGCGGTCCACTGGGGTGCATGCAGTCCAGTCCAGTGACACAAGTAATGAAAAGAGATTTGGGCCACGCCAATTTGTTGCCACACTTCCTTCGGATGTACTGTCAGACCTGAAAGAAATCAAAGCAGATCTGGTCTTGCTCAAAGACCTCAAAACCGAGGTTGCACAAATCAGGGAATCCATCCACAAAAACGAAAGTAAAATCAGTTTGCGCCCTGCAATGTGTCAAGAAGTACTGAATAGTCCACATCTGTCTCCTTGGAGCCCAGAGGATGCTGCTGTTCGTCACATTAATAGGGGACCTCTCCAGGAGTATCAAGGTGCTGGTGATCCAAGGTTAATGAGAGGAACTGCTCAGTTTCAGCAGAGGTTTGCACCACAGAGATACCCAGTGCCACGCCCCTCGACCGAGGTGCCCTGCATGCTAGCAGCAGGGAGAAAACTTCTGCCAGCACTGCTACAGGTGTGGTAGTAGTGAACATTTCCAGGGTGGATGTAGAGGGAACAGCGGTTTTACCACCAAAGCAAGAGATTATCCTTTAAACGATGGAAGGTTGCCCCCGGGGGACAGGGAGTGACCATGCCCACCAAAGCGTCCCAAAAATATGCCAGTTGTGGTGGAATGGAAGGATACCAAAACTTTGGACAGTGCTCAGTGTGCAAAAGAGTGCTCTATTCTTCTAAGGATTGTCAAGAGAGTCATTGGCTAGAACATAAGGAGGCCTGTAAGCCCCCCACAAACATTGAAAAACCCTTTGAACACATACAACAATGCAAGACTATGAAAGGTAAAAAGAAAAACACTCTATCAAAGAAAGACTTCACATTAGCTGACCTGGTTGGAAAGAAATGTCTTGTTAGCTGATACCTACAGCAAAAGAAAATACATGCACTCTGGGATACAGGGTAACAAATTTCAGCAGTTGATGAAGCATGGAAAGCTGAGAACATTCCAGATGTGCAGCTCAGGGACATAACAGAAATTGTTGACTTAGGAGACCCCCTACAGATTGAGGCTGCTAATGGTACAGAAATACAATATGTGAGATGGGTGGAAGTAATGTTCAAACTAGCAGCTGGCCGTGAAGTGTTCTATGTACCCATACTTGTTATGAAAGGCAGTCAACTTCCCCACCCTATTATTGGCTTTAATGTTATTGAACACATCATTATTAACAGTCAAAAACAAATGAATAGCTATGGAAAAAAAGAGGGAATTTTAGAAACCGTGAAAATGGCTTTCCCAAATTTAAGAAATGGGGCCGAAAAGGCTTTCATTGAAGCAGTAAGTGTAGAGAGAACAAGTGTGTATCTTGTAAAAACACCATGTCAGAGAATGAGTGTACCAAGCCATAGTACTGTCCAAGTAAAATGCCGGATAAATGTCAGGCCCTTCAAAGAAGACGTCACGTTAGTGTTTGAACCAGATGGAAACCCACTGTGGCCAGAGGGGCTCCAGTTTTGTGACACAGTATTTCGGGTACAGAGAGGTGCACAGCCTAATGTTATCCTTAGTGTACAAAATCCCACTGATCATGACATCACACTAACAAAAAGAGTAGCCATTGGCACAGCACAGCTAGTCACATCTGTGCACCCATTAAACATATATGATGGTTCAAAGTTGTCTGCTGCTTTGAATAATATTAAGACCCATCATATCAAAGATCAGAATGTTTCCGCAAACCCCTGGGATCCTCCTATTGATCTCAGTCATCTGAATGAGAGTCAAAGGCAGATGGTACGTGAAATGTTGAGGGAGGAGTCAGATTCTTTCTCTCGAACAGACGATGACATTGGATGTATTGAGAAGCTTCAACTGAAGATTGATCTGAAAGACTTTGAACCTGTTGCCCGTACCTACCAGTCTGTTCCTAAACCGTTGTATGATGAAATGAAGGACTACCTAACTGATTTGATTGCATATGGATGGATTGAGAAATCCCACTCATCCTATGCTTCACCTGTCGTTTGCGTAAGAAAAAAAATTTGGCTCTTTACGCCTGTGCATTGATTACAGGGAATTAAACCGGAAAACTCACCCTGATCGACAGCCAATACCCAGAGTCCAGGATATTATGGATGGCCTTGGTGGAAACACCATGTTCTCATTGCTTGACCAAGGAAAGGCTTACCACCAGGGGTTCATGGCAAAAGACAGTAAACATTTGACAGCCTTCGTTACACCCTGGGGGTTATATGAATGGACCAGAATTCCATTTGGGCTTATGAATGCCCCAGCAGCCTTCCAACGCTGTATGGAAGAGTGTTTAGAAGGGCTTCGTGACAAAATATGTGTCCCGTATCTGGATGATACACTAATATTTAGCAAAACATTTGAAAGTCACGTCAATGATGTTCGGAAGGTTTTGCAAAGACTTAGGCGACATGGAATAAAACTAAAACCAAGTAAATGTGAGCTGTTTAAGACCGAAATCCGCTATCTTGGAAGAATTGTATGAGCAGAGGGAAACAAGATGGACCCTTCTGACACGGCAGCTGTCCAAGTTTTAAAAGACAAACGACCAAAAACAGTTGGCGAGTTAAGACAAATTTTAGGACTGTTGAGCTACTATCGCCAGTACATTAAAGACTTTTCCCGCATTGCTGCCCCTCTGTATGACCTGACTAAGGGACCAGTTAAAAATGAGGACCAGCCGCCCGGTAAAGGGAGAAAGTCACGCTGTATGAATACAAAAATAGTGCCATCGCACACTCCAATTAATTGGACACAAAGCCACCAACAAGTTCTCGAGAAACTGATAAATTATCTGATTCAGCCACCCGTATTGGCATTTCCAGATTTCTCTCTCCCATTTGTTCTTCATACGGACACGTCCAGTAAGGAGTACCGAGCCGTACTGTACCAAAAACAAAATGGAAAGTTACGCGTCATTGCATATGGATCCTGAACACTGTCATGGAAAAAAAAAAACACAACCTCCATTCAGGAAAATTAGAATTCCTGGCTCTTAAATGGGCCATCACAGAAAAATTCCGAGATTATTTGTACTACGGTCCCTTTTTCACAGTTTACAGTGACAACAATCCATTAACCTATGTGTTGTCAACTGCAAAGCTAAATGCTACAGGGAGTAGGTGGGTTGCGGAGCTTGCCGATTTTAATTTCACAGTAAAATACCGCCCAGGCAAAGAAAACATTGATGCTGATAGTTTGTCTCGGATGCCATTAGATGTGGAGAACTGGATTGCTGAGTGCACAGAAGAGATGTCATATGATGCTGTAGGAGCAACTGTTCTAGCTGTAGAGACACAATCTGAGTCAAACGCCTCTTGGTCAATGCCCATCTGTGTTAACAGTTTGTTTGATACTCAGGAGAATTATGTTTCAATAGCACCAGCTCAGATACAAGAAGATCAAAAAAATGACTCTCATATTGGGATTGTGTTGCAGTCTAAATTGTCTGCAGTGAAACCTTCACGATATGAACTAAACAAACTTGATTCACAGAGTCGGTGTTTATTTAGGAAATGGGATAAGTTGGAGCTGGATGAATATGGGGTGCTTTGGCGAAAGACTGCGCACAAGAAGCAATTGGTCCTTCCAGAAAAACATAAAGCAATGGTCCTAAACGAGCTACACAACCAGATGGGTCATCAGGGGACTGATAGGACAGTATTTCTGATTAGAGATCGTTTTTTCTGGCCCTATATGCAATGTGAAATAGAACAGTATGTGATGAAATGTACCTGTCTGAAACAGAAAAAACCCAGCCGAGAGACGAGAGCGCCTCTTTTAAACATAGTTACCACACAGCCATTTGAACTCGTGTCAGTGGACTTTCTCCATCTAGAGCGTTGTAAAGGTGGCTATGAATACATATTGGTGACTGTGGATAATTTTACACGATTCGCACAGGCTTATCCCACAACATCAAAATCTGGGAAAACGGTAGCTGACAAAATTTTCAATAACTATGCACTGAGATTTGGGTTCCCAACACGTATCCACCACGATCAGGGTGGTGAGTTTGAGAATCAGCTCTTCTCACAGCTCTCCAAATATTGCAGCATGGCAGGATCAAAGACATCCCCATACCACCCTCAGGGGAATGGTCAGGTGGAACGGTTTAATCGGACATTGATTCAAATGCTTAAAACACTCACAGACAGGGACAAGACAAACTGGAAAGACTCTTTGAATAAGCTTGTCTTTGCTTACAATTGTACACGCACAGAGGTGACAGGATTTTCCCCCTTTTATTTGTTATACGGCCGCTCTCCCAGACTGCCTATTGACATGTTGTTCAGTTTACCGACAGAAAAAGGAAACTGTGACCACCATGCTTATGTTGAACAGTGGAAGGAAGGAATGCAGCAGGCACATAACATTGCACAACAAAACGCACAGAAATCTGCCCAAAGAAACAAAAGGATATACAACGCCAAAGTAAGGAGCTCAGCGTTGTTTCCAGGTGACCGGGTGCTAGTGAGAAATTTGACTCCTCGTGGTGGTCCTGGTAAGCTGAGCAATTATTGGGAGGACACCATACACACTGTGGTTCGACAAGTGGGAAAAGATGTCCCCGTGTATGAGCTAAGACCTGAACATGGGAAAGGCAGATCTAGGGTACTCCACAGAAACCACATCTTGCCTTGTGATCAGTTACCACTGGAAATTAGGACAAATGCACCAGTAAAGCCTGTACGAAAAAACACAGTAAATAAGGAAACCAGGGAGGAATCGGAGGATGAGGATGATGATGATTATCACTTCATGGACTCATTTCATTCATCAACTCAGCCAATGACATCAACGAATGAGGTGCCTGCAACCACACCAGATGCAGTTGAATCTAAACCAATGGAGCAGTTATTAGAAGTTCATCAGCTTGAGTATGATAACGATCAGCAGTTAGGAATTCAAGACACTCAGAAGGAGAACTCACCCGATATTGGAGCAAACACACTCCTGGTCCCAACCCATCACACTTTTGAGGGTGAAATGGAAATCGGACCACAGCGACCACAGAGACTGCGTCGGCCCCCAAAGACATTAAGATATGACAAATTTGGTTCTCCATCGTGTTACAACCTTGCTGCATTGCCCTCTTATGCAAGGCCTCCAACCTGGATTCACCCTGTGCAGCTACACAACAACCAGCATCTTTATTTGTATGGACTGTAAAAGGACATTGGTATAGAAAAAAAAGCCTGTTTTGATTATGTCTGAGGCACCTGAACTGAAGATGTGTCTGCTTGATCTGTAAGACATAATGTGAGCAGTTCAGGTATGTGGAGGTTACAGTTTTCTTTAGTTGTTTCAGAGCTGTTTCTCCATTATGTCCCAATATAAAGGTAGTATATGATGTTGGGGACAACATCTAACTTTGAGGGGGAGTATGTGATGGATTGAAATGTGGTTATTATAAGCCAGAATTATAGTTCTCGGTTCATATCTGAATATTGTATTGATTTCCGTAGATGTAGTAACCAAAGGCGACCAGCAGAGGGGGTTGAGCGCTATTAAGCGATAACAAAGAGCACGGCACTTCTTCTTCAGTCAATATATGCCTGAGCAGAGGAAAGACGTGTCCGTGACTCATTTACTTAATATTCCCCTTTTCAGGTATGAGATTCTCATAAACCAACCTGTACTGTTGAGAGTGGGTTTACTAACTGTTAGACTACTTGAGAATGTTTGTTTTTTCATCAATTATAGTTACATTGCTATTATTATATGAGACTTAACCACGGTTAGCCGGTAGCTCTCAGCCAAAGATGCTAGCGCACGTCATGTGTGAATGATGCAGCATATAGTATGTGTAGCTGTAGACAGCCTTTGGACATGAGATTAGGAATGTTGCATACGTTTTGAAGTTAATTCATGCACTATTGAGTGTGTGTATTTTGTATTTTGGAAAAGGAAGCAATACGGAAATATAACGTATCACAGTAAGTTGGTTTATTTTGTATTTTTATTTTTGTTGTCTAAGCATCCGGGGATCGGGCCGCTGAGGTCTCCGCCTTCGTCCGCCACCCAATCCTCTTTGCACCGGTCCCTCACGGTTCCCCCTGCAGGTGGTGGGCCCACTGGGGGATGGCCTCGCGTCTCTCGTTCGGGCTTGGCCCGGCCGGGTCCCGCGAGGAGCAACCCGGCCACCAGGCGCTCTCCGACGAGTCCCGACCCCAGGCCTGGCTCCAGGGTGGGACCCCGGCTCCGCCGTACCGGGCGACGTCACGTGCCTCGATATACTTGTCCTCATGAAGGATTCTTGAACCGCTCTTTGTCTGACCCATCACCTAGAGCCTGTTTGCCATGGGAGACCCTACCAGGGGCATTTAAGCCCCAGACAACATAGCCTCTAGGATCATTTGAACTCTCAAACCCCTCCACCACGTTAAGGTGGCGGTTCAGGTGTCCTCTTCAGGTTGGAGGGGAGTTCCTGCCTCAAGTGGAGGAGTTCAAGTATCTCGGGGTCTTGTTCATGAGTGAGGGAAGAATGGAGCGGGAGATCGACAGACGGATCGGTGCGGCTGCCGCAGTAATGGGGGCGCTTTGCCGGTCCGTTGTGGTGAAGAGAGAGCTGAGCCGAAAAGCGAAGCTCTCAATTTACCGGTCGGTCTACGTTCCTACCCTCACCTATGGCCATGAACTTTGGGTCATGACCGATAGAACGAGATCCCGGATACAAGCGGCTGAAATGAGCTTCCTCCTTAGGGTGGCCGGGCACTCCCTTAGAGATAGGGTGAGGAGCTCGGCAATTCGGGAGGGGCTCGGAGTAGAGCCGCTGCTCCTCCACATCGAGAGGAGCCAGTTGAGGTGGCTTGGGCATCTATACCTGATGCCTCCTGGACGCCTTCCTCGGGAGGTGTTCCAGGCACGTCCCACCGGGAGGAGGCCCAGGATACGCTGGAGGGACTATGTCTCTCGGCTGGCCTGGGAACGCCTTGGGCTCCCCCCGGAGGAGCGGGAGGAGGTGTCTGGGGAGAGGGACGTCTGGGCATCTCTGCTGAGTCTGCTGCCCCCGCGACCCGGTTCCGGATAAGCGGAAGACGACGAGTACGAGTACGAGTACGAGTACGATTTTTGTTGTCACTTGTTACTGACATATTGTGTACCGAAATGGTTTGTGAAACAACAGTACTGTAGTTTATGGATATAATTATTATTCCGTATGTACCTAAGTTGCACTTTTTCTTCAGTCAATATATGCCTGAGCAGAGGAAAGACGTGTCCATGACTCATTTACTTAATATTCCCCTTTTCAGGGCGATTACATCTGCTGTGGTGGACTTTTGGATTTTCTCTTCTAAATCCAGTTGAACTAGGCAAGTAGGTATCTGTGCCTCTCTAATAAGATTTTGCATGAAATCTCTGACAAGGTGTGTGTTCATTAAATCATTCTTAATCACTTCTGTGAGGGTCTGCAGTGCATGCATAGTGTTAATGGAAAAGTAGCGTGCAAACTTACAGTTTAACACTGTGTCCTAGAAGGTAGTTATATTTTTAACTGTTTCTGTTGAAGAAAGTTGTTAGTGGTTAGCGCATGTTAGTGTGAGTTTTGAAACATGCACCTATATAAACTGGTCCTACGCACTGGTCTCTACTTTCCCGGACATGGAGACAAGCTCTGTTCTTGGGGAGGAGAGTTCGATGTAGAACTTCATCTGGTTCAGCAATCCTGGCCACCAGAAAAAGGCTCTGTGTTTAATGTGCCCCGGTAGATGGGGTGCACCAGAGTCATGTCTTTGAATGTGATGTCCAGCCCCACCCAACTAGAGATGCACGATCGGTCTTGGGTGTGGCTGGTGATGCTTACATCACAAGCTTAGGCCTGAAATGGTTCACCTAGGGAGAGCATGGATCTACTCACCCCCTCAAACAAGATTGAGCACATCAGGTTGATCTCTGATCCTGTTTTAAAATGAAAACTCAGTTTGACATGTCTTCCTATAATGGTCAACCAATATAGGTGACGTGCATGTTCATTTTGGCTCAGCTTACCTAAGAATCTTGGAAAAATAGTTTGTGGTGTTTCTCCTGGAGAGGTCCCAAGGGGTTCTTGGAGTTTCCCAGGTTTGTCTCCCCATCCGATCAGGTAGACTCTGATGGCTGTGGAAACTGGGTACAAGCCTTGTCATGCTGACAGGGTTTTTGGATCCAGTTTCACCAGATGGTCGGCCTTCTCTGATGATGGTGGAGGAGGGACGCATGCCTGGTGCACTGCTTCTATCAGAATCTTGTGGAATGCATCCTCCATCTCTCTCTTCAGGTTCCATCCTGCATGTTGACTCCAACCATTACCATCAGGCTTACCTTTGGGCCTCATGTGATGATCAGGTCGTCTGTTCGACCGGACTTGTCCTGCAACTTGGACTGTGGTTGGTACTCAGTACCAGCCCCCTGGTCCAGCTGACCAAACCTATGTTGTTCCCTTAAACGGTTCTGTTTGAAGGCATTTCTCTGCCTTCTAACGCAAGACTGTCTTCTTCTGTGTGCACCTGTAAAACTCTAGCCTCAACTTCTGATACATTCATACACGTCCACGTGTTTCCCACACCATCTGAGCATATTTACGAATCTCTTGCATGGTGAAGGTTTTTGTTCCACAGTACATAGTAACGTCATATCGTACGCTTTCATGAAGGATGTGGAGGAATAATGATTTAAAAGCACGTTCCTCTTCTATGCTGGGAACATTACGTCCTTGGAAGTAAGCGGCTCTCAGGCCCCGGTAATTCTTTCTGGGTGCTTCGCTTTTCTTTTGCTGGGTGGCGAAAGCACCAAGTGTTGCAGAGGCCCAGTCCATTCACACAGAATATTCTTCCCTTAAAGCTACACAAAGGGTTGAATAATGGTCTCGGACTCTAGAGGGCAGGCTGTCCATGAAAACATGGACACTCCTGGTCGCCGTTTTCCAAATGAGCTTCAGTCTTTCCCGTGCTGATGGGCAGTACAGGTTTAAAAAGCAGCGTTCGACTTCCCTAAGATAATCATCAATGTTTGATTCTGCATTATTAGGGTCAAAACGCTCTATGTCTTGGGCAAGAGACTCAAGTTGGCGTGTGCGCGATCCACTGTCAGGGATTGGTGCTGGCCTGTCTTAGTCATCATCTGAAGGTTCACTCCTGCTGCATCCCTCGTGTGTCAGGGCATCACACTTCACCCTTGGGGGAGGCACTGGAGGCTGCTCATGGTACAATGGTGGGCCCTGTGCTCCATGGACTCGGGTAGCTGACTCCTGGGCAGCGGTTGAGGGCGGTATGAACCACCTGAGTCCCAGAAACAGCTCTCGTCGCCTTGGCGGAGGTGAGGGCTCGTAGAGAAGGGAACAGCGAGTCAAGTGTGAAGGCTGCTCGCCCCTAAACCTTGAACTATGTACTTCTAGTGAGTCCACCGCCAGGTATTGTTCATGGCTGTCTACTACAGTGGGGGGGACACTGCACCACTGAATGTAATCTGCCTACTCATACCTGTTCTGGACCCTGTGGATGTGTGGGGAAAACCACGAGCTTGGGAAGGAAATCTCTGCAGAGCAGCTTCTACATTTTCCAGCTCTGAGTGGAAGGTTCTTCCAGGGTGTTGCAGGTATGGCTCACCTTCAGAGGTTTCAACCTGTGAGGTGGGATTTATCTCCAACCCCCAGTCCTCTAGGGATGGGGGTGTGTTCTGGCTACTCTCAGCTACCTCTAACCTTCTGACTCAACTCAACTGATTCCAACTTCTCTTCCACTTCACACCTAGTGGCATCTATTGTCTGTAACGCTGGTCAACTTCCAACCCGACCCTTCACTGATGTAAAATAGTGAGCTGTCCTAACACACTGGCCACCTGTCTGTCTTTTGCTGAGTTATTAATGACCTGGAGGAACTCCTGAATCCTTGTTTCACATTGCTCAATGCTATAATTATTAAGACCTTTACGCTCCTCTGATGACAATAAAATCAAAGCTCCAATCACTTCCTGTGCCTGCATTCCTTTGGAGTCCACCTGACTCACACCTCCAGCAGCAGCCTGGGAAGTTTTATCCATATCAGCCAAAATGCACAATGATAACAACGACGCAAAACAAACATACCTAGTCGGTTATGAATGATCGCTAAAATCAATTAGCAGTAACACAAACAGACTAAGCACTCAGCTGGCTGTATGATTCATATATATATATATATATATATATTATATATTATATATATATATATATATTATATATATATATATATATATATATATATATAGTCCTGGGTTCGATTCCCGGCCAGGGGTCTTTCTGCATGGAGTTTGCATGTTCTCCCCGTGCATGCGTGGGTTCTCACCGGGTACTCTGGTTTCTTCCCACTTTCCAAACACATGCCTGTTAGGCTAATTGGTCTCTCTAAATTGCCCTTAGGTGTATGAATGAGTGTGTGCATGGTTGTTTGTGTGTTTCCCTGCGATGGACTGGCAACCTGTCCAGGGTGTACCCCGCCTCTCGCCCATAGACTGCCGGAGATAGGCACCAGCTCCCCCGCGACCCACTATGGAATAAGCGGTAGAAAAGGACTGACTGACTGACTATATATATCTTGCAGGTGTATGGGTTGTGCTTAAAATGGGCACTCAGGTTTGACCGTTCAAACTGTGGCTTACCCAAGTCTATGCTTTAATGGAAATAATCAAGCAAAACACACACACAAAAAAAAAACAAATTTTAAAATAAAAAGCGGGATAAACGAAACTAAAACATTCAAGCACTATTCTTTGCTTCAAATGAATGTTAGTGATGCATACTATGGGTTACAGGACCTATCAAGTTAGACAACTAAAGTTAGTTATATGACTCTGGTCAAAACATGCTTAACACACACAAGAAAAAAAAAATGCAAAAATGCATAAATTCCAGAGCAGAAGTGGCAATGAATGATCAGTAACTTAACTGCAGTTCAAACTATGTCCTTGATCATCGGTGATGGGATCATCTGCCTGTATTAATGGAACTAATCAAATTAGTTAATTTCTGTGGCAGCAGATGTAATTCTCATTAGTGACCACAAGGTGGTACTGAACCCTGTCTGCAGCAGAGAAAATCCGGTTGCAACTGCAATTCACTCAATGGCCACCAGACAATAGTGTTGCTTCCTCCCTGACTGGGAGAGTGTTAGTTACAGCTGTAGTTATACCAACGGACACCAGAGGCAGTTAGGATGTGTCCCACTGTGGTAGGAATTTGGTTGCTATGGTAAAAATTCAATTCAATTCAGTTTTATTTATATAGCGCCAATTCACAACACATGTTGTCTCAAGGCACTTCACAAAAGTCAGGTACATACATTACAATTAATCCTAATCATTGAACAGTGCAGTCAGATTCTGTTATTTATTCAAATTGGATAAAAAGTTTTCTGTCTAAGGAAACCCAGCAGATTGCATCCAGTCAGTGACTTGTAGCAGTCACTCCTCCTGGATGAGCATGTAGAGACAGTGGACAGTCACTGGTGTTGACTTTGCAGCAATCCCTCATACTGAGCATGCATGTAGCAACAGTGGAGAGGAAAAACTCCCTTTTAAAAGGAAGAAACCTCCAGCAGAACCAGGCTCAGTGTGAGCGGCCATCTGCCACGACCGACTGGGGGTTTGAGAGAACAGAGCAGAGACACAAAGACAACAAAGAAGCACTGATCCAGGAGTCCTTTCTATGGGAAGGAAAAGTAAATGTTAATGGATGTAGCTCCTTTAGTCGTTTCACCTAGAAAGAAAGAACAGATAAACTCTGAGCCAGTTTTCAAGGTTAGAAAACTGGCTCAGCACACTGTCACTGTCACTGTCATTTTAGTGTGGGAGGTTTCATGGCTAAATTGGACCAGCCTGATAGCCAGTCGTCATTGATTGCACATTGCACCAGTAAGAGCAGAGTGTGAAGGTTCAATTAGCAGGGTAAGAGCACAGTTTTGCTCAAAATATTGAAATGCACACAACGTTATGGGTGACATACCAGAGTTCAAAAGAGGACAAATTGTTAGTGCACGTCTTGCTGGCGCATCTGTGACCAAGACAGCAAGTCTTTGTGATGTATCAAGAGCCACGGTATCCAGGGTGATGTCAGCATACCACCAAGAAGGACGAACCACACCCAACAGGATTAACTGTGGACGCAAGAGAAAGCTGTCTGAAAGGGATGTTCGGGTGTTAACCCGGATTGTATCCAAAAAACATTTAACCACGGCTGACCAAATTACGGTAGAATTAAATGTGCACCTCAACTCTCCTGTTTCCACCAGAACTGTCCGTCGGGAGCTCCACAGGGTCAATATACACGGCTGGGCTGCTATAGCCAAACCTTTGGTCACTCATGCCACTGCCAAACGTCGGTTTCAATGGTGCAAAAAGCGCAAATCTTGGGCTGTGGACAATGTGAAACATGTATTGTTCTCTGATGAGTCCACCTTTACTGTTTTCCCCACATCCGGGAGAGTTACGGTGTGGAGAAGCCCCAAAGAAACGTACCACCCAGACTGTTGCATGCCCAGAGTGAAGCATGGGGGTGGATCAGTGATGGTTTGGGCTGCCATATCATGGCATTACCTTGGTCCTATACTTGTGCTAGATGGGCGTGTCACTGCCAAGGACTACCGAACCATTCTTGAGGACCATGTGCATCCAATAGTTCAAACATTGTATCCTGTAGGCGGTGCCGTGTATCAGGATGACAATGCATCAATACACACAGCAAGACTGGTGAAAGATTGGTTTGATGAACATGAAAGTGAAGTTGAACATCTCCCATGGCCTGCACAGTCACCAGATCTTAATATTATTGAGCCACTTTGGGGTGTTTTGGAGGAGCGAGTCAGGAAACGTTTTCCTCCACCAGTATCATGTAGTGACCTGGCCACTATCCTGCAAGAAGAATGGCTTAAAATCCCTCTGACCACTGTGCAGGACTTGTATATGTCATTCCCAAGACGAATTGACGCTGTACTGGCCGCAAAAGGAGGCCCTACACCATACTAATAAATTATTGTGGTCTAAAACCAGGTGTTTCAGTTTCATTGTCCAACACCTGTATGTTCAAAGGGCAATACTGTTTTTGCTTAGTGAATCTCAGAGGTATATTTTAAAAAAAGCACTTCTGATAAAGAAAGCTGGCTCTGTCCTGGGGACTCCTCTAGAACCTCTGGAGATTATTGTGCAAAGATTCTTCATAAAATGAAGAACATTATGGAAAACCCTGAGCATCCCCTTCATGAGACTGTCCTACAACAACAGAGTGTCTTCAGTCAGAGGCTTCTTCAGATGTGCTGTAAGACAGAGTGCTACAGGAGATCCTTCCTGCCCACAGCCATCAGCATCTACAACGGCTCTTTGAAGAAACCTACATAATGAGCTACAACAACATTTAATTTCCCTTTGGGATTAATAAAGTATTTTTGAATGCAATTGAACTCTATGAGATACTTTATTTTGTGTGGTTGTCCCAGATGTAATGGTAGCCTCTAATAGTCACAAGGAGATCTCCTGGTGGTGAGCAAATGTACAACCCTGCAAAGAATTAAGAAACTACTGCAGGGCAGAGCATCTAATTCAGACAAGCACTTCCACCCTGCAACCATTGCGATAAGTGGGGCACGGTGGCATCTCTACTGCTTGAGCCTAACTATCTGCCGAGCAAACAAGAAAGTAAAAGTGCAAAAGTTACAATTACAGCCCGTCACACATCTTAAACACCCGGCTCCATCTCCTTCCTCTCTCCTCCTGGGATTGGAACAGCAGAAAATGTGCCAAAAGCTACAGAATAAATAACAGAGCTGGGGTGGGGCTGGGGGTCTCTTCAAATAAATGCTAATTCTACTGAACCCCCACAACTACTGCACCCTAGCACCGACAACTTTGTTCACATATTGATGGGTTCTGCATGAACTTCAATGGCACAAACCATCTTGTGGGAAGGACGATCAAGCCATGGAAATGGTGGGAGAGAGAAAGTCAGAAAAGATGGGGAAAGTGAAATGGGGGTCCCAGATTGTTTCTCCACTCAAGCCCAGCCACTCATTTCATGAGCTACGCCATTAATTAGCCTCCTTGAGCTCATTTGCAAGTCAATGGCTTTGGCTGTAGGACTGTCAGCTTTGA
Source organism: Crenichthys baileyi (assembly GCA_036173005.1). NCBI lineage: Eukaryota > Metazoa > Chordata > Actinopteri > Cyprinodontiformes > Goodeidae > Crenichthys > Crenichthys baileyi. Next base: position 187,344 of record JAHHUM010000117.1, on the reverse strand, counting down.
GCCGCAGAACCCCTGTGATCTCTGGGTCCTCCAGCCCCTCCACCCTTCACACACTGGATGCAAGCCTTCCTGACAATTAGTACAAAAGAAATTCATGCTCTGTATAGCAATACATTATTCATATTTTCTCCTCACTTAAATAAATCATAATGTTCTTGAGGGTTTTACTTAAACAACATGCTTTCTGTCCGTCTCTCTTCCAGCTACAGCTTACTCTTTTGGCAACATCCAGAAGAAGATGGTTTGCAATGACCTTGCCCCACAATTGGGTCTCTTCTTCAGTACTACAGAACGACCTAGGCCTTAACAACTACTCCGCCACATAATCAGTGAAATAATCAGATTGGAAAGAAAGTTAGGTTTAGGCACTATAAGTGATCATAGGTTACTTAGGTACTATGGTGTGAAAATATTTCTCCCATACAGATTTCTTCTGCTTTATTTTTTGTCCCTTTTTAATGTTTCAGATCACTGAACAAATTTTATTGTCAGACAAATATAATCTGATTAAATACAAAAAACTGTCATGATTTGTGGGTGTTTTTGGATTCTTCTTCTTCTTCTTATTATTATTATTATTTTTGATTTTTTTTTTTTGAATCATGCTTCTGTTATTTTCCTGGTCATGCTTTAGTTTTTGTCTTCTAGTTCATGTTTTGTCAAGTTAGGATTTTTGGATCTGGTTATGCTTTAGTTTCATGGTTTACTAGTTGTGTTTAAGTTTATATTCAAGACTCTGTTTTGCTCCAGCCACGTTTTGTTCTCTCCTGTCTTCAATCATCTTCATTCAGTTCACCTGCACCTAGCATTCAGTCTCCTCATTTCACCTGGTTCTTGCTCCATATATACACATCTGTTCTGTTCATTCCTCGCAGAAACATTTTGGATCGTCTCTCTCATTTCATGTCTTATCCTTTTGCTCTTGTCAAGACTGTCTTGCCAGCCTGCCCATGTGTGTTTTTTCCATCACCCAGTAAGTTTTGTTTATTAAATCATTTCACCTACCGTCATGCTGCCTGCTCGTCCGCATTCCGGGGTCCTCCGCTACATAAACCCTGACAAAAACAGTTTTCAAATGATGACTTAATTCATTAAGAATTAAAATAGATACAAAACTGCCTGTTCCCTTGTAAGAAAGTAATTGCCTTTTAAACCTATTTTAGCTGAAGCCACAGCATCTCAGTCAGGTGTAAGTCTAGCCTTCGATTCACTTGAAAAATTAACTTGCAGGCATGCTTTGGATAATTGTCCTGTTGCATAACCCAAATGAGCTTGAACATAAGGTTATGAATTGAGGGTGTGAAATTCTCCTTCAGGATTTTTTTCTAGAGAGCAGAATTCATGATTCCCTTAAGTATGGCAAGTTGTTCAGGTGCTGAAGTAGCAAAGCAGACCTTGACCATCAAGCCCCATGTGTATTACTGTCCGTATGATGTTCCTTTCTGAAATGCTGTTTTTATGTCATATGTAACAGGATTCACACCTTCTGTATATTTAATTTTTTGTCTTGTATGTTTTTCCAAAAGTCTTAGGGATCTTTACAATGTTTTTTTTGGCAAATGTGAGATGGGTCATTGTGTTCTTTGTCAGCAATTGTTTTGCCTTTGAAAATCACTCTTACTAAGTCTCTTCCTTCTTGTTGAATAATAAACTCTGATCTTCACTGAGGCAAGTGAGTAGTGCTTAAAATGTTATTCTGCGTTCTTTATTGACCTCCTGGATGAGTTATTGAAGGGCTCTTGAAATAATTGTGTTTGGGAAGGTTCACCACTGTTCAATATTTCCTCCATTTGAAAATAATGTCTTTCATTATGGTTCATTAGAGTCCCAGACCAATTAAGAACGATAATGTAATTTACTTTGTTTCTCACTGTTCTTGAATTTTTTTTAGATTGGGGCATTATGCGTTGCTTTTTGATACATTTTAGCCTACTTCATGTTGTTATGCAGGTTCAGGCAGTAAGCAAGCCTAGTTGTGGCTATTAAAATCAAACTCACCTTTCCAAAAAATATGTTAATCACAGTTACTTCGTGAATTAATGAGGGGTTAATTACATGTTGGCTTGGATTCTCATTTCAAATATTTTTAATGTATTTAGTCAGGCAATGTTTATCCGATATTAACATTTATTTGATGTGACACTTTTAAATGTGAAAAGTATAAACAAATCTGTAATGGAGCAGATACTTTCACAGCACTGTAGCTTTTAGCTATTTTCACAAATCAACTCCCTCTTATCATCAAGGACAATCAGTATGCTTTCAAGATTATATATGCATATATGTTAACCACAGATACCAGTATAATTTCCTTTTTTTTGAGCTCTCTCAGAGAGCAATCGAAGACTTCATCCAGAGGATTGTGTGCCTCAATGCCTCTTATGTCCTCCGCATTGATCTGATCTCTTAGTGCTGTTCTGTTGGACCAGTGCTGTCTGGACAGAGCAGCTCAGCTGTCTCAATGATTTAGCAGCCCTTTGTACTATTATTCATCTGACTGGAGGGAGTCAGTGTCCAGCTGAGGGCTTGCATCTTTTATGACCACTTGCACTTCATTCAGACAAAGGTACTTCCAAAGAATACTTTCGGGACCCACAGCACATGTATATTGATGTGTATGACTGCATATTGATTTTTAACATCTTTATTTTATTGTCAAAGAATAAGACTCACTTTAGTTAACTCAAAAATGTTGCATTCCATTTCTTTTCACAGATGCTGCCAGATTTTCTGATGCACTTGTCATGTTAAGTTAAGTCATCAATGCATGACAGCTGTCAGTTTTAGCTGCAAACTTTACTGCTCATTTGGAAAGTTGCCCAGTGTGCTTTATAGTAAATAATCCTCTAATTTTCTCTCTCTCTCGAGTTCCTCTGCGTGGTTGTGGCTGCTGTATATTTGAGTGTTCTACTCCAGTTGTGGGGTCTTGGATATCTGAGTCTTCAGGTATACACAGCTAGCCTGTCACTTGAGGAATGGCTAGGAACAGATAGTGCAATTAGCCAGCAGAGAACATGTTTATCTGTCAGTCCACAGACAGGTTGGGATGGCTTTCGGGGGAAAAGGGGGGTGGGAGGTGCACCTACCTTCTATCCGTGCACAGGCTATTAGACAATTTCACAGAGCCTATTTCTAAATACAAAAAGGGTAATACCCATGCTCCCTCCATCCAACGTACCCAATTAGCAGAAAATTCCCCCTTCTTCAGCATTTATTACACCTATTCAGTATTCTGGATGCTGCTATCACTTTTCCATAACTAGGCCGTACAAAGAGCAAATGCTCCATTTGGTGTGATTTGTTGCCCTGCTTGACCACTTCTTTGTGTCGGCTGGGCTGGTTAAGCGCCGTGGAATGGTGCACCCCTGCTGTTTTATAAAGTCTGCTGAATCCATAATGAAATAATTGAGTGTTGACAGTGGCTAGGAAAGGAAGAGGCGGCGGAGGTAAGAACAACAGAGCACCTTATTTGAATCATTTAAGTAAGATGCAATTACAGCTGTGCCTGGTGCGAAGGAAACAGCCCATTTTAAAGGCAACACAAATCAATGGGCACGGCAATGGTGATGTGTTTGACAGAAGTGCCTGTTAGTGGTATGCGGCTGCTCCAGAGGATCATTACACACCCTGTAGACAATACATTATCTACAAAAGAGAGAAATGAAAACAAAGAACAATCGGAGACAAGGAGGGGGCATGGTACCATCCTTAAAATAGCCCATAAAGGTGTTTTGGAGAAAGAAAATGTCCCTCTGTTTGCACATTTCAGGCACTCTCCCATCCTTGTAGCACTTTAACACACTTATACTAGATGCCTGCAACTTAGGCGTTCTCCAAGGTTTTAAGAGAGGCCTTTTCTTTGACTTTATGGACAAAGAAACTCAAACTGTGCAAAATCTGCATGCTTGAGGTTATCCTTTACCTCACTGAAAACCATCTTAATATTGCCATCAACTCTGACCAATTTACCTTCACTTTGTTGATTGCAGTTGTGCTGTGCTTGTTCCATGTTCTGATAATGGATGTTGAGATGTTCAAAGCATGAGGTATTTATAATTTCACCCTGCTTTAAATTTCTCCTTAGGGCTGGCCGAAAGTATAACCAAGGTTTGTATCTGCTTAGGGCCCCCTGTCTGCATAGCAGCACCAGGAGAAATGTAATTTATACAGCACATATTGACAAATGCACCATTTGCACAGAACCTCAGTTTGTAAGTTATGTGAACAGAGTCATAATTTCAAGCTAATTTATTATTTCTTGGAAAACATTGTATGCACATGGTAAATGTTTGCGAAGTGATTTGAGAGTAATGTCTTTTGCCTGGTCCCCCATTCCCTGGTTGCTTTTGAACTCAACATGAATTTTGGCCCTGCTGTAGAAAGTAAAAGAAACAAAGGGTTGCTCTTGGATAATCTCAATGGGATTTCAGTTGGTGCCAGATGAAATTCTTCTTGGAGCCTCATTCAATCTTTAGTTAAGTGGGTCTGCTTCTCCACTGTGTTATCCCTCAAATGTCTGCTGTGTTCTTTGGTCTTCATGATGCTGTTTGTTCGCTAATGTTCTCCAACAAACCTCTGAAGCCTTCACAAAACAGCTGAATTTTTACAGAAATTAAAGAAAGACAGACAAACAAACAAACAAAGAGGTATACTCTTTATTTAAACAGGTTAATCGTATTTTGAGATACATCTGATTTTTTTCAAACATCTCCAAGGTGACATTTCTCTTGTTGCTTTTAGCTTCATGCATAAACAGTAACACAATTAGCTGTGGAGCAAAAGACATAAGATAGCAGTGATAAAACATCTAGCTTTGTGTGGGTGTTTCTGACATGCAGTTCAGTTTAAGCTTAAAGCCAGCTTAATGAAACATGCAGTCCACTTGGAATTTTATTTTTTGCCGTATGGGATGTAGAGTCCAGACTAAAAGCCAAATCGGCAGAGACTGTGAAAGTTAGGATATTCCAGCCTTGGCTGCATTAAGTTTTGACCGTTCATTTTCTTTTATCTGTCACTCAGGATTGTCCCCTATGGCACTGAAGCAAAATACTCCTTCTTTAGAGAGTCCCTTTAAAGTGTTAGGTAAAACTCTTTCTCAAAAGGATACACAAAAAGGATAGGAGTTATATGTCAGTAAATGTTCATGCTTAAAAATATCTAAAAGTCTTTCTAAAGCCTACTTGTATTTGTTTGATTTCAGAGGTCCTCATACGTAATGAGGTGGATGGAGGGAGGATGAAATGAGGTCACCTACAATGAGATTTTGCAGGATTTGGGTTTTTCTAGTTAGTTAGACTCAACATTAGATGAACTCCAACAGCATCCAAGTTGGGTGTAGCTTTGACTGAGCCTAGCACCTCTGGGATGTGTCAAGCATGAGTGCTTTCTCTCTCTCATTCTTACTTTTTGATTATTTCTCCCCCTCTCTTTGCCTGAGGATCAGGCCATCTGCTGCCTGTTGGTGCAGCCCGGCATTCTGACTGGAGTTGGTGCAGACCAGTCTGAACAGCGGAACACAGCTCGTTCCGCGCGTTGCCCTGTTTTAGCCACAGATTCCGGTTGCTTTCCCCCTTTGGCAAAACATTTTATATTTGGAACACACTCCACAGCTGCTGATGAGTTGTTAATAAAATGATCAGATCAAAACACAGACCGTGCAGTAGGATCACCCATTTCCCCGAGCGCTCCAGCTTCCTTTTCTCACAGTGGGGGAAGAGGACACTGGGGATTAAGAAACAATACTGAAAAGTTGTCAGAGAAAATTAGAGGGGGTTTCTGAAACATGGATCCACTGACTGGAAAACAGGAACAGGAGGAGAGACCCCAGACTTTCAGTCTAGCCATGTGTGAAAAGAAAAGAATCTCTTCCCTCCTTAAGCTTTCTGGCCAACCCCGCCCCATCCACCCCCTGAGCCCCCAAGTGCCAGTGACTTCCAGAACAGGTTGCAAGTGAAAGAAGCCTAAAAGTGCCATGTCAACAGCAGCTTTGCCTAGCTTTAATGTCTGCAGAGCTTAATGTTAACCCTTCACTACAGTCTGTTTCCCGGGCTCGCCTTCTTTGTACCTGATGCCCTCCACCCTCCTGCCTCTGTGGCTTTCTGTGGAGAACTGTGGCTGGCCATTGGGGCTCCATTCTGGACCACCCCTCATCTATCAGTGACACCACTGGCTGACAGAGCGCTTATTCACATTCACTCATGAATATTCAATTTACTCCTGCTTCCTTCAAGGGTACAAAAGATACAGCACATCTATATAGAGGAGAGAGAAGACTGGCATCTCTTAGTTTGCCCCTCCTTTTCCTCTTCATCGGTCTTTATACACCTACAACCTAAAGATCATTAGCAACATACAGGCTTTAATTTCATGTGCATGTTTATCAGAGGTGTCGACCAGGAGACTTTTTCTCCAACACTTTGAGCAAGCTAACAAAAAACCTGCACCGTTTGCGCAAAAGAAAAATCCCATTTGTCCTTTGTCAGCACAACACTTTAATTTGAGGCTTTCACTCCTGAGTAAGCAGCAGATCTTCTCAGAAGCCCAGAGAGACAGAGGAAACACATGTGGGTCCTTCAATCTCACCCTCATCAGCAGAGGCACACCTCATTCGACGTTGCCTCCATGTTTTTGTCAGTCAGCGAGGGCATGCATAAGTCAAGAAGAGAGGAGAGGGGTTCGGGTGCGTCAGCATATAAACAGCCGCCAGGACTAGTAGTCACATTTTTGTTGCAAAGTCTTGTAAGGATGCTTGATGTGGCAGGCTTTCTGGGTGTTTTGGTGCAGCGCTATGCATGGTCAGAAGCACCTTGTGAAACAATAAAAGCTAGGTTTCTTCCTGTTGTGACAAAGGGACAAAGAAAACTTCACCGTAAATGAAATAAAATTAAAATTAAGTGTTTAAACAAGCATTATTCGATCTTTCATAAGGAATGAATAACTGAAAGTACACATCATCATCCCTATCACATTTATAGGGAATGCAAAGACACACAAAACTGCAGCTCAGGTCTTCAGAAGGATATGGTGGTCCTCAGCATGCAGCTAAAACAGAGAGCCTTTAAAAGAATTTAAGTACTCTCTTTCATGTTTCATTTATGCTAAAATTCATGAAGACTGAAGTATTCTTCAATAAAGTCAGAGCCCAGATCAATACAAGCCCTGGCTAAAAATATGAAATCAGATTTGACAATACTTTGTTAATTAAGAGCTAAATTTCCTGACTTAGTTACTTATACCTCATAATAATCAAATAACACTGGTATAACTAATGGCAATTTTTTTTTTGATTAAGTAGGGTTAAAAGAGAAAACATGGAAAAACACAATGTTGAGAAAAACATATAGACTCGGCTCTTTTTTGTGTCTCTCAACCAAATACATGCAAAACTGTTTGCTGACTGACAGGAAACATAACTACAACAAGAGAGCTGTCAGCTGATACACTAATAAGGATTTTAAAAGTCCTTCAAGAAGGTAAATCAAGAAAAAAATGTTGGTTGTTTCCAGTCAGATGTTTTTGAAGCCATTCCAAACAAAATGAGAAGACTGGAAAAGCAAAGCATCATGGCAGACCAATGAAAAAAATCAGAACATAAAACTCAAGGCAATCCGTCTTGAAAACAAATAATGCACAACAAAAAAATTAAATACACATTGGCAGAAACAGGAGTCAGTGTTTGTGAGCAAACCGTATGTGACACTAGAGCAGCCATGATCGAATGTTACATTTTGAATGGAATTTCAAAGTAGTGGTTCCTGGGTGTGTCGTTTCTAAATCTGAAGTGTCAAAACAAAAGATAAAAGTTGTGTTCACGCAGTGGATTATTAACTTGTTTACCCTGTGATGCTTTGGACTTTTTGGGAATTTCACAAGTTAATTTCACACAGATCATGTGGACCAGCCAAAAAAACTAGAAAAAGTCCTGAAGCTGTTGCATGTGAGTTAAATACTTTGGTGACGAGACTGTAATTTAATTTCACTATTCTGATTTGCCACAAGGTGTTCAACATTTTTGTCTTGATATTAAGTCTTCTTAGTGTCACACCTCATGGAAAGTCAAAATTGAACGGAGGTGTGATTTAGCAGTGATGAGAGGCTTGAGATCTCGCGAGAGTTGTGCATAAGTAATATGGCGGATACTGGTAAACAAACAAACACGACAACCTCAGGTAAAACAAGCCAATAAATTAAAGCCAAACATAGAAACGGTTAAAATGCTAACCACTGTCTCATATTTTCACAATAAAAAAAACTGGATGAGGAAACCATGGGCAGCCAGAGCTTTATAGACAAGTGTTTTGAAAACATCGAAAATGGGCAAGAAACCCAAAAAATCTGCTTTCCCTTGACCACAAAACATAAAAAAGCCCCGTGAGAGTTTCTCCCGCATTTCCCCACTATCTCTTCAAAAAAGCTTAAAAGATGTCCCTGGGGGCCTTTCATGTACCGGAAAAGAATAATTACCACAAAAAATTTTTGCGGCCCCAATTTTTTTACCCCAAAACTGGGGAAATTTACTAAAAAAAAATTTTGTGTGAAAAATGGCTTTAAACCCCACAAAAAATGTTTGACTAAAACCCCTCACCTTAAAATACACTAAAATAGGGCCCTCCATCAGTTTTATTTAATTCATTTAGCATCAAACCTGATGATTTTCCATGATTTTTGAGCTTTTATGGTTTTAAACCAGACCCAATAAAAAGGGAATCCCCAATTTTATCAAACAAAAAACTAACGAACCTCAGAAAATGATGGAGACAACCTATTTGGATGTTAAAATGTGAAATTTCCCTGTTTTCACCTTTAGAGGAAATGTGCATCAGTCTGTCCCCGCTGGGAGCATAAAATCCCAATCAATCTCTAAGGGGACTTTCATTCTCCCCCAAGGGAAAAAAAAAAAAAAAAACCGGGGTTCGGATCCCCAGATAAACCCCAAAAACAAGCCCAGGTTGAGATTCCTAAGGTGACAAGCTAGAGAAACCCAACAAGTCTATAAATAGCTGGGGTAAAAAAGTTGCCTATTATTGTGGGGAAACCCATGGCAAACTTTGGCACAGCTTGTGGACATTCCCCAATGGAAAAAGTGGAGGGGCCCGTTTTTTTAAAGAGATCGCACTGATCTGCTGGCCCCATGATGATGCATGGCTTATCAGCCAAATTTAGATTTCCCCAGGGCAAATTATTTTGGAGTTCTCCCGGGGAGCTGGCCCTCAGTGTTTACAGAGGGGAAACCAGGAGGAAAACCATGCCTCTCAGGGTGGATTCCCAGTTTGTCACTTATGCTGCAGTCCTTTCAACTGGAGCTTGTCAGAGGGAGCTGACTGACAGATCGAATATGTAACAGTCATCCCTGAGCTGGGCCATGCCAGCTTTATAAGTCTGCCTCATCAGCATGTTGCACTGATATATAACAATCCCCTAAACTGCGGCTCTCATTTGCAGCTACGAGATGATTTTTGTCCATTGCTCTGTAATCAGAGGGAAATGCGTTTATTAATATAAATTGAATTCAATATATGTGCAACCTATTTGTGATGCGCAAATGCACTGGCACTTTGGCCTCCTTAACTCCTTTATACTATCAGTTTTATACATCAATATTATAATCAATCTAATAATAATAGATGTGTAGGGAAACACGTCCTGAATGGTTGTAAAGATTTAAAATACTTCACAAAGTGTGTGTGGTGACAGTTTTCCTAAGAGAAATAAAGAAGCCATATTCACATCATTATAATGATCAGCATTGAGGTATGAATGAGCTTAGTGAAGCAGCTAGACAGTGCTGTTTGGTACGATCCGACAAACGTCCGAGTTTCAGTCAGGTTTGAGTCACTGATGTCATTCAAGTAGGTGTTGGTTTACTGTAACTGACTGCAAATAGCCCTCATGGGGCGTAGACACTGTCTCTCTTGTTTTTCTACAGAAAGAAATCGGTTCTTCGCCTGTCACAGCACCGTTGCCATAGTTATTTGGACATGTGATGGGTGACTTCCGGCTATTTATAATACTTCATAATACGTATTTAGGGGCGGTGACTGGGCGGTCCAAGTGCCACGTGCAGCTACGTCAAATCCACCGCAAATTGGGATGTATGAAGGCTACATGTGTGGTGACATGTCTACGCACAGTTTTGTACATCTGAACTTCTTTTGTGCACTGCAAGTTTCCAAATTTCTCCATTCTGCAAACTTTCAGAATTAAAGCTGCACACTCGTTTGCACATGAGGCCCCTGGACTCTATCCACAAGAAGCTAGCCAGCCTTGATGCTCATCTGGCAATGGTGGAGGTTCTCCACAAGGAATTCCAAGCTCTGTGGTACTCTCTGGAGTTCCTGGCTGAACTCCAGAGACTACCACAGAGCTTGGAATTCTAGATGAATTTACCTCAGCTAAATGACCTCCCTGGATTTCCTGGACCTACTGGTAGTGTTGCTGCTCACTTCCACATCCTACCTGTCCATCCTCCTACACCAGTCACCATCTGGAGGAACCACTCACACAGCACAACGACCTGTCAACCTTAATCTCCTTAAGTGGCTTGCTTATTTCCTCCAGGAACTCTCTTCTCCACTACTGAGTAAGAGTTCAATTCCATCAGCAACAATCTATCATCATCTCCTTTACTCACCGTCCTCTCCCTCCTAGTTCCCTGACCCACTGAGACCTGAGACCTGCTGGATCCTGACTCAACGTATGTTTTCAATAAACTTGTTCAAACTTTATCCCTGTCTCTGTGATTGTGCCTGTGGTGGAGTCCCCCCTGGTTCCGATTATGACACTATGCAATAATATTAAGATTTCAGACCGATAAGATTTTATTTGCGCAAATATAAAACGACATGTATGCTTTAAAAGCCTCAATATCAGCTCCTCTCTGACAGCATGTTGGGGATTTCTAAAAATGACAGGGTCTTCACTAATCCCAGATGTACACCCATCTGGAACAATCCTTACATCCTACAAAAAATTTTATGATAAACTTTCCAGATTGGAGCAGTAAAGGAATTGAATACCAGTAACATATATTTGAATGACAGATTAATTATAAAATATGGGATGGACAAGAATACATTTTTAGAATATCAACAAATAAATCTATAATAAAAAATTTGTTTTGGTTCGTTGGGTTACAAACGCCCACAAATTCTGGTCTTAGATATGTTTAAGAACCCCAGTTTATAATTAATACAATATAAAATCCTTCACAGAGTACACTATACAGCTATGTTTACATGCACAACATTTAACAATTGGATTGAAATGTATTCGAATAAAAACTAAAAATTATCAGATTGCACTGTTTATATGTGCACACGATCAATCATTTCAATCATGATGTGCGTTTATATGCACCAGGCTTAATTCAGAATAGAACCACTGAGATGCACAGTTATCAAATTTCCCTAAAAAAAACAATTCAATTCAGTTTTATTTATATAGCGCCAATTCACAACACAGAGGAAAAACTCCCTTTTAACAGGAAGAAACCTCCAGCAGAACCAGGCTCAGTTGTGAGCGGCCATCTGCCACGACCGACTGGGGGTTAGAGAGAACAGAGCAGAGACACAAAGAGAACAAGAAGCACTGATCCAGGAGTACTTTCTATGGGAAGGAAAAGGTAAATGTTAATGGATGTAGCTCCTTTAGTCGTTTCACCTAGAAAGAAAGAACAGATAAACTCTGAGCCACTTTTCAAGGTTAGAGTCTGAAAGAGAGCACATATAATTAGTTACAGTAAAAGCTCAGTCAATCGACATGTCTAGGAGAGAGAAAGGGTTAAACACTAAAAGACAGGGCCATGTGGATCATCGGTAGAAGGTGACCATTAAGTTGTTGCCAGCAGAAGCTCGGACGATGCCCCTCTCCAGGAAGGTATCACAGGTAGACACAGAGTCAGGCCAGGTGTAGCTTCTAGGAAGAGAAAAGAGAGAGAACAAAGTTAAAAGCTGAAATAACAGCAAATAATGCAAAATTGGAGAGTAGTGTGAGAATGTAGCGAAGAGGGTGGAAGTGGTCATTATGTCCTCCAGCAGCCTAAGCCTATAGCAGCATAACTACACAGAAAGTTTCAGTTCAGATTATTTAGTTAAACGGCGCTTATTTTCAACAATGTCGTCTCAAGGCACCCCACAAAGGGTCCCACTGATGGTCATTGTTATACTAAAAACCACAAGGATTGGGATACCTCTCTCTGTCAGACTAATTATAACCATTGGAAAAGAGAAGGGGTCATACAGGTAGCAGAAATGGAGAGTGTGTTTGCATCTCAACCATAACTGAGCCGGTTTAGGCTAAACCTGACTCCCCCTTACTCCATCCAACAGGGAGGGAAGAAGGCTCCCTCCCTGATAAACTAAGCCACTCTAACTATAAGCTTTATCAAAAAGGAAAGTTTTAAGCCTAGCCTTAAAAGTAGACAGGGTGTCCGCCTCACGGAACAATACCGGGAGCTGGTTCATCAAATCTTCATCAGAACCATGTACAAACCTCCATCTGAACCAGGTCCAAAGTCTATCAGAACCAGGTCAAACCTATCAGACGACAAGAAGAAACATCCATCAGAACCTTGTACAAATCTTCATCGGAACCAGGAAGAAATCTTAATCAAAACCAGGTCCCAACTCCACCAGAACCTGGCAAAATTCTCCATAAGAACCATGTACAAGCATCCATCAGAAACAAGTCCAAACTATCAGAATCAGGTACAAATCTTTATCAGATCCAGGAGGAACCCTCTGTCAGAACCAGGAACCAGCTCCCATCAGAACCAGTTACAATCTCTATCAGAACCAGAATGAAACCACTACTCTGTGACTTATGTTGATAAGACCATCTTCATAGGTCCCAGGAGAGCATCAAAACAGCGACCATTTGATGTCAGCTACTTAAAACAGCTTCTACTGCTCTTCCAATACCTGAACAAGAGTGAATAATTTTAAAGGGCAATTTCATAGACTTTTGAATATAGACTGTAGTAAGCATTAGCATTTTAGCTAATTTTAGCTTTTACATTGCTTTTTGCATAGTAGATGGGGTAAATTAATATCAGCCTTCATGCTAGTGATAGCCAGTATGCTAATGTTAGCATTTTAGATTCTCTTTCTCCTCTCTTCTCTCTTAGCTGAAGAAGACATTTGCCTTTTTAGGCAATTTCCTGTTTGTTTTTGTGTTTCTTTGGCGTATTTGTTGTTAGTTCATTCTTTTTCTGAATTTTCTGCCATTTTTTATATATTTTAGCACTGACTTCAACTTCTTAGGCTATATTTTTGCTTCAGTCTATGCTTTTTCAGCTCATCTATGGGTAGCTCTTTCCTGCTTTTTTAATGTTTTTGTCAGTTCTTGTATTTCAACAACTATTTCAAGTAGTTTTGAGGTAACCTTGTTACGCTGTTTTATACCCGATAGTCTTCCTGCTTAAACAGATCAGATTCTTCGCTGTTTCTGCTATTTCTACTAATTTATCAGATTTCAGCTGATATTCTGCTGTCGACCTTTGCCACTTTCTGCCAGCTTTCAACAGGAGTTTAGCATTTCTGTTTTCTTCTAATTCATTAAATTTCAGCATATTGTCTGTAGTCAATTTCAACTTGTTTCTGCCAGCTTTCAGCTAAAAAATTCAGCTTTCAGCATTCACGCTGGATTTTCGCAGGAAATGCAAATTGTTCTAGTTTAATCTGAGATCCTCTCCAAATGCAACAGTATATGTCAGTCTACATGAGATACTAACAACTTCACCTACTGGTATAAAAGATCTGATTGAATATGTGAAACTAACAATGATGAAAGTTTTTCAACAGGTGATGCTCATCCAGAAGGAAGACAGTGGGCTTGCAGTTTCCTAGGAAATGCAGCTCATTTATTAACAATAAATTTTTCTCCTATAGGTGGAAGACATAACATCACACTGTGTGGAAGTTTTGCTGACTAATCATAGGCTGGATCTATGAAACATTATGTGCACAGACCAAATGACCAAACGACCCAAGACCAAAAGACCAAGGTTGGGACTGACTTGTGAACCTCACTGACCTGACAATGATAACATGACACCCAACAGACAACACCTTTAAGGTGGACCCCACTAAGACCACCTTCTTGATTCTTGGTGAATAAAAAAAGAATTGAAGCGTTCAAAACAGACCTAGTGGAAACAAAAAGGGTAATGAGGAAACAATGTGCATTTTAAGAATAATAAAAGTCAAATTATGTTCAAATTTTTGCAAATGAAATTGCTCTGACAGAGAAGTAAGTAAGTATTGTGTGAATGTGTGTGAATGGGAATGACTGATTTCATTGTAGAGCGTCTTTGAGGGACCTTAAAAGCGTTAATAAAGGTCTGATGTTCTGATGATCATTGCCAAACTTCTGTCTCAATAAGGTTTCCAGAATCTTTTCCAAAAATCATATAAAGATAGAACCAGTTCTACCTTTATTGAAAATACTGATAAACATAATAAAGCTCATAGGCCTGTCTTCAACTTTTTCACAGTTCTTTTACAAACAGGGTAATCAAACTTTTATGCGGCCAATGTCTGTCCATTTGTCTGTCTGTTTTTGTGAAATAAATGTCTGTTTCATGTTATGTAAAAATTAGGGTATATGTGCACGATAATTAAAGACTACAATGGCAAGTCTGATCCTCAACAGTACCATAATAATATTAGGTCATGTCTTTATGGTAAAACAAAAGGATTTAACAGATGTTTGGACTTTTTCCATTCAGGCTCAGAATGATCAAATCAAAGTCAAATTTAGCACAAGATGAAATGTACCTTAACAGAATTACTGGAGTGGACTGAAATGGAGAAAACTTGAATTAACTGAAACAAACTTTAGTTACTTGAAATAAATACAAAGCTGACTGAAACTGTATGGTGTGTTTATAAAACTGGGTAAGACAAAATAAGATTATAAGATATAATATGCCCTTCATTTTTTGTGTTCATCAATGAGGAATGAGGTTTTTTTTTTAGACTTAATGAAACCTAAATTAAACCAAGCATTATTAAAATAATAGCAACTACTAAAAATAGTGACCTCATTCTTAAATGTAATAAGGACTTACTGTATAAAAATTAAAATTAAATAAAAGATGATAAAAAATAATAATAATAATAATAGATACATCTAAACGATGCAATAACAGTAGAAAAGCTTTGTGCAAAAATATAATACCAACTTTTGAAATTTGAAGAAGAATCTACAGTGATAATAGAACCCATTTTGTAAATAAAATAATACAAGAATTAGGAAAATATTTTAACATTGATCTCAAAAAACATTGCAGTTATCATCCTCAGAGTAAATTAAGAAAAACAATGGAAGAAACAAAAAGAAACTGGGTTGAATGCTTGGATATAGTAAAACTTAGTATGAGAATAACTCCATGAGCTCAAGAAATAATACATGGTAGACCCTATTACATTCCTGATTTGGAGAAGGAACTAAAAGACCCATTTACTGGATAGAACAATGGCAGATTATATGAGAAAAACATTAAAATCTAGAAAAATACGAAGTGCATATAATCTGCTAAATGACACCCCATAGACCTCCTCAGATGTGAAGGAAGGAGAGTGGTGGTTTTCACAACTCCCACTGCTGTGAAAATCCAGGAAAGAGCTACATAAGACACATTGTAAAAAAGGTGGGTCAGTCAATACTTTCTCCCGACCACTAGGGGGCGACAAAGTCTGACTACAAAGGGGTGGTACCAGTTTAGAGGTGCTTCGTCTCAACATCAGTGAAGAAACCAACGTCCCTCCTAGCACTTAGGGGAGGTAAGTGATTAACTGATAACACCTGAATAAAAAAAAAAGAGGGTTTGAAAAAATGTTATTGAAGCAATTATTAATTTTGTTTGATGAACAAAGCCCCATCAAAAAGGTTAAAAGGTGGATTAATGAAGGATTCCATGACATTTTTTATCAGAAAGAAGGCAAGAAAAAAAAGAAAAAAGAAATGTCTCTGATTGTTATGTGTGCTCTAGACTTCCTATTTCTTCCAGCCAGGCGCGTAGTTAGACCTGGGCTTCCGCCCCGGATGTTTTCTGAATAGCCCAGGACTTCTTGATAGAAGAAATTTAGAAGTATTAAAAAGATGCAGCCACAAAATGGTATTGGACTTCACATTTTTATTTTAAAACAATCAGATTTTTTAAATTGTGTTCCCTATAATCACCCCCGCTCCACCTAACCTGACAATGAGTTAAAAGGAGAAGACAAAAAATAGTTATTTGCGCACTCGTGGCACCACGAATGTGCAACGACGCGCACAGTCAGAGACGGACTCCATTCTGGAGAAATCCAGAAAGTTCATTACCTGAAAAGTTACACTGAGTACCTCGAACAGGGATCATTTCAGAGCAACCGTGGAGCCGGAAGCAGAGCAGTATAATCCAGACGAAGATAGCGGTACAACCTGAATGCTGACTCAGAATGGGCTAATTGTAAGTTACAGCTAATCACTTATTCACCCAGCAAGACATGAGGTGGAGGTTCACTCTAATGAGCATCTTCAGGGTCATGATGAAGAACAGTGCAGAGGGACTGTCACCTGAGCTACAGGTAAGGTTAAATGATGTGGCTGTGATAGAAAACAGTAGCAACCTTCTTCTAGCAGGATAGTGTGAAAATATCTGGTCCTTTACTTCAGTCAAAACAAAAGCATTTAATCCTAACGTAGCTGAACACATTAAAAGTCCTTCAGATCAACACGTTGCATCTCATTGCTGCAGCCAGTCTTATAGTTTAGTTCTACATGTAGACAAAAACAGGTGTTGCTCAATAAACCAGGAAAATATCTCCTGATTCCAGTAAGACGTAGTAGAAAGTGTAAAAGTAAGCCTCCCTCTTCTCTTTCATATCTTCTGTGCTGATTCTAAACATACAGCTCTGGCTTTAAAGATGCAGGATAATTAAGAAATAAATCATAGCAGTTAATCACAAGTGGACCATTAATTAGTTACTATTTATTTTCTGAATGACACATGTAATATTATATACACTAAACTAATTAAACAAGGATAAAGTTTTACTGAAAGTTAGACATACATACCATATGTATACGGTTATTAATAACTGTAATATTAGTACTGATAAGGTCCAGGATGAGGCTCTATGTAATGTTTTAAACACCACAACTTAACACCCTTTCCTCTCAAAGTGTTTAATAGTAAGAACTGCACTAATGTCTCACATGCAGAACAAAAGACTGGGTTGTAAAATGTTTCATTTATTATTTTTGGCAAATTTCTTCAGAAGTGGAATGAAGGGCTGAAAAGATGGCAACAAAAGAGAACAGGTTCATAAAAGAAGGAACAATTTTAATAAAATGTTTTGAAAGCTCTTGGCATAATAAAATAAATGTGTTTTAGGATTTTACCATTGGACTAAGATTTAGGAAAATCTACTTTATTTTCTACTTTTCTACTTTGTTTTTTCTTTCTTTAATAAACGGCTGTGACACAGGTCAGCTCCTCTGAGAGAATGAACTGTCTCTCCCTGGTCAGCCAAAGATAACTTTGACTCACTTGTGTCTTCATTGCATACCTTCTCTGAGTTTATCATTATGTCTAACTCTGACACTTCGCTTATAATAGCTTATGCTATTATTATTCACTATTTTCCACATAATTTGTCATTAGTTCAGGCAGTTTTGCGACAGTGGCGCTTGTGGCCTCTTAAGGAGCTAAAAGGAGCTGAAAAGCTATGTGGTGCTGCTTTAAGAAAACACCTAGCCTGGATTAAAACACAGTATAGACTAATGGGATGAACTTTTTTAATGATTACATGTAGGCTGACAGGCTCCCAAAAATTAATTTCTCTTGAAGTATAAAAGACATACCAGTTCCTTGTTAAGTTCAGGGTTGTCCCTAATTCGCACCTCCATGTCTTCAACGGCCTCCTGATCATTTAGTGGAAATGCATTTTGTGTTAAATCGTCTTCAACTGTAGCTTGTAATCCCTGTATAGTTATATATTAATCTGATCCATCATAATTTCTTGATTTGTTAATATATTTCTTAGGAGTGCTGTGAAATAAAAGGGTATTATCAGTGAGTACTTTAACCATAACAACAATATAATTATGAACATGAACATAGTAAAACACCTACAAAGATGAAGACTAGAAGAGTGGCGGTGGCTTGCTGGAGATGGATCAGAGAGGCGGTGGCTTTCCGGAGATGGTGGAGAGTGGCGGTGGGTTTTTGGAGACAATGGAGAGTGGCGGTGGCTTGCTGGAGATGGATCAGAGAGGCGGTGGCTTTCCGGAGATGGTGCAGTGCGGCGGTGGTTGTGAAATCCAAGATCAGAAATGCTTGGTGCTGGTGGCAATTGAGCATGTCTGCAAGTAAAGTTCAAACTATAACTTTTATGCATTTAGTCCTAGTTTAGTACATTTATTGTGTATGTGAGTACTAAACTAGTCTAAGTGATGACTAACTCCAGATTAGACCAGGACCAAACCAGAACTTCACTAGACAGATTCTCTAAATATCCAAAAAAAACTAAATCTCAAGAGCAGGTCAAAAGAGTCACACATGTACCTAAAACCATAGGTTGTAAGTTTCTTTCCCACATTAAATTATCCATTCTTCTACCATTTTTAAAGTCTTACTTCTTAATTTTTGATGAGAAATGAGGACCAAAATCATCCTCATCATCTTTGTCTTTGCCAGGGAAGAGAATGTTCTTTTGTCCAAAAAAAATAATAAAATTAAATAAAAAAACCTAACAAAACATCAGTGACAATTGTATGCTAACAAACGTGAAAATTAACTAACATTCTTCTTCATTTGGGTTTGATTGGAGAATCATCATCAGTTGCAATATCGGTGTTGTTGAAGGCTTTACAAAGCTTCTGTCTTGCCTCATTGTAATCATCTTTAAGTAATAAAAAGACCAAACATTTAACTATATTAGTGCCATAGCTGCTTCAAAAGCTACTGAAACATTTGTATTAACAATGTTGCATGGTCCAAAATGGTACCAATTTAAAGGTGAAAAGTTGATCTGCACATCCCATGAGCAGAGACACAAGCATTCTTATTGTTATTGTTCTTGTTGATTGTCCTGGAGTACTGGAAATAAAGTTTAACAGCTTCCTTCAACACAAGTAGTCTTTAGATAGTTCATCAACAAAGGCAGGTGAACAAGGGATAAAATGCGGGGATTAAATTTATTAAATTTAAAATTTAGGGATCAAATTTAAAAAATATCAGGCTAATAGTTAACATCAACAAATTTCTAAGAAAAACTTTTAAGAAACCTTGAGGTTCATGAGTGAATAATTTAAGTTTAAGCCTCCAGAGCAGCGGTGTCAAACTCCAGGCCTCGAGGGCCACTGTCCTGCAGCTTTTAGATGTGTTGCTGGTCCAGCACATCTGAATCAAATTGATTAAATTCCTCCTCAGTATGCAGTCAAGTTCTCCAGAGTCCTGCTAATTACCTAATTATTTGATTCAGGTGTGTTAAAGCAGAGGCGCATCTAAAAGTAGCAGGACACCAGCCCTTGAAGACTGGAGTTTGACACCTGTGCTCCAGAGTGTGGGAAAATGCTATTTCCAAACACAGCCTCGACATGCCCATCTATTACAGAATATTTCTTTTGAGTGAAAAATTATATTATTATAAACACATTACAAAAAATTCAAAATTCAAAAAATATTAACATTATTTACAAAGATGAAAAATGTATGTCCCAATATTGTCCTTTTTCTCAAATCTTTTTCAAATATCTTAATATTTTGACTCTGACCGCTGTGCCACCATACAGCCAATTTAAGTTGAATATCAACCAATGTATAAAACATCTATAAACTTTTCAAATCACTATAGTGTATCACTGTGTCACTAGAGACGACACAAACATAAAAGTACTCACTGGATGTAAAGATCACTCTGACACTGTAAGGTGTCCACTTGGCACCACGATCCTCTTGAGCTATTGTTGCTTTCACCACATCTGTTTTTTTCGATGGGCACATACATGTTCCTCCCTCAACCCACTTTGCTCCCTCCCTGCAACATACTCAATTATTCTATCAATAAAGAAGTTTTCAACAACAGCCACTTTCCTTAATTTTAATGCATGAGTTTCTGTTTGTACCTTTGACAATGAAAGCATCCCTTGACAATGCTTTAAACTGTTGTACATTACCATTTGAGTGTGGCACTGGCCCATCACTATGCTCCACCCTATACCCTTCTACATTTTGAGCACAAAGATCCCAGTGGGGCATGTTGCAGTTCATACAGCTCGCGCACAACTTGAACAAGTGAATTGCATCCAATTTCTTAAGTTGGCCCAGAAAGTTTTCAAAGGGGAAGCCTGAAATCAAATCAAAACTGCCATGCACTTTAACATCCTGACTGAGGTGGACAAGATCATGCGCATTATAAACTAAAAACTCTTGCCCAT
Source organism: Crenichthys baileyi (assembly GCA_036173005.1). NCBI lineage: Eukaryota > Metazoa > Chordata > Actinopteri > Cyprinodontiformes > Goodeidae > Crenichthys > Crenichthys baileyi. The sequence goes on along the minus strand of JAHHUM010000117.1, from coordinate 166,920 downwards.
AAAGACGCCCAAAATGTTGTACAAAAGAAATTAGTAAAGACTCAGCCATCTCATTCATTCTCACACAGTGGTCAGGACTTGCCAAAATATACACACCAACAGACAACAACATAAAATTATCATATATCTGAGATCTCAGAACATCTTTTAAAACAACTGGCGGAGTTCTGTTGCCTTCACTCTTTTTTTGTCAAGAAGAGAACGTGGTTTTCTGGCAAACTCAGATGGAACATAGTCCTTTAAAGAAAGAAGTCTTTCAGACACAACAGACACCTGGGTAGCTGACAAACGGCAACACAAAGGACCAGGGGGACTTGACCATAAGTCTAGCAACCGCCTCATTACTCCTAGACACACCAAGTGCATATAGTCATGAGGAAAAGTGGTGACCATATCGAAGCCCCGTTTGAATGCACTTGTCACATCCATGGTATGCTGTATGACACTTGACTGTAACACTTGACTCTAATAAAAGCCCTGGCTGGTGTGTCACAAATAACATAGCAAATATTCAAAACAAAGGTTTTTCCTTTAAAAACAAATCCCCTACTAAGACCCTCCGATACAGCAACGAGATCCTGTAAGTATTCCTCCAAAGATGATGGTTTGGCAGTGCCACAAAAAATTCCGATGACAGCTGGCTTCTTACAAGGCCCCCGCAAAATGCCAAGCATTGGCCAAAACTTGGTAGATGAGCTTTGGAAGAGAGGAAGACCATAAAAATGTAATTGAAGGTGTAAAGAATGTCTGACTCTAACTTCTCAGAAAGCTCAGTCACTTGTTCTTCATCATCACCTGAAACCTGTGTCAGGTGATACCTCCATATTTGCATTGCCTGCATTCTGTTCATTTTGTAATGATTCCACAGGTTTTTCTACCCTTTTCAGTGCTTTTCTTCGCACATTGCCCCACCCATTGTAAGCCCAGTTCCCCTCCATACCTCTCCTCTTTATCTGTCTTCACTTGCTAATCACAGTCCTGAAAAAAATAGTGTTGTGTTAAAAAGAGTTCAAATACTCTCGGAAACAAAACTTTTACTTCCTTTGTAATAATATTGAGAAAACAGTAAATTTCAGCTTTTTTATCTGAAATAATTCTTTTTGATATGCAGATATTTTGTAATTGTTTTAAAAAATGCTTACAAAACATTTTGAAATATAATTCATTATTGTGGAGTTGATTTTATGTAGTTCTTCATTCAAGTTAATAACTGTACCTTTGACATTTATGCGCACGATGGCCAGGCAAAGTCCTGAAAAGAGAGGTAAAGTAAATATAAAAAGTATACAATGGGTCATGATGTCTCATATAAAATATATATTTATAAAGAAAACTCATACATATAGTATTGTGATAGCTTATTAATGGGTACATACATCTAATGTGGTATATGCAGTGCAAAACACATCAATGAAACATGCAAATCATGTTTTAAATACGCTTGCAGCAGAAAATAGGCATACAAGTCATATTGTTCACACAAAACCAATAAGTCATTGTGTGCAAGCAAGAAAACTGCATATTTATTGAGAAAACAATACCTGCAAACGAGAACTATGCCTATTAACTATTTACAGAAGTGAATTTATGGGTTGCATGTGCTCCACCAGTCAGCTACATCGCAAAGGCATTGGGGGACGACCAAGCACGCTGGGTAATTTTTACTAAGTGAAATTGATTTTTAATGCTAGATGGCTATCAGAGGTCATTACATAAAAATTTTAAAGCTATTGGTTTCTTCAATAGGGCGACAGTGCCGGCAGTGGTAGGGGTTCGTCCTGTTACCGATGGGTTGCTGGTTCGAATCCCTGCTCTGTCTCGTGTCTTTGGGCTGGACACTTCACCCGCCTTGCCAGCTGATGCTGGTCAGAGGGCTCGGTGGTGCCCGTGTATGGCAGCCTCACCTCTAATTCAGAATCTGAAGAGAGTCCAGCCTGGTCGGTACAGCTCAACATGTACTCCCACAGCGAAGCCCTGTAACAGCTGCGATTCAGTACGTTTGCAATGCTTTGAGCTTGGTCCATCATGAAGAAACACATTCTTATTCATAGGAGCTGATAATTACCCACGAGGTGTCTTGAAGCACGCTGGTTATTGGTCAACAAGGAGAACAAAAGCCAGCGTGGACCCAAACAAATCCGCTACAGAAATGAGCTGAGGCTTTTCCCCTCCCCAAAATGTAAATACGAGCTGGCTGGGTTTTAGTCTTAAAACAAGCAGAGTTTAAACATTTAGAGCACTGAGAGAAAGGGTTAAACATTAAAAGATAGGGCCATGTAGATCATCGGTAGAGGGTGAGCATTAAGTTGTTGCCAGCAGAAGCTTGGAGGATTCCCCTCTCCAGAAAGGTGTTACAGGTAGACAGAGTCAGGCCAGGTGTAGCTTCTAGGAAGAGAAAAGAGAGAGAACAAAGTTAAAAGCTGAAATAACAGCAAATAATGCAAACTTGGAGAGTAGTGTGTGAATGTATCGAAGAGGCTGAAAGTGGTCATTATGTCCTCCAGCACCTA
>JAHHUM010000117.1:0-162610 GCA_036173005.1 Crenichthys baileyi | reverse complement strand
TATTCTGGCAAAGATCTCCAACATCATCTGGGTACCGGACTCTGAGAGCGGGAGCTGCTGCAGACGCTCCGCAGATCATGTTTACTGGCACCGGTGATGACCTTCAGAGTCTGAAAAGGCATTTAGTCATCTTCATCATCGGATTATTACCAAACGTCAGACCTCAGAGAATACGCCGATTCTTACCGCCAGAGCTAGCTGGACCAACATTCCCACCGCTGAGAACTCCTGCATGCAGGACAGCACGGCTTTGACCCGCCCTCAGTGGAAAAGCAAACCCTCCACTCATTTTAGCATGAGGAGGTGTGTAAGTCTGAGCGTGCCAACCAAAACCACGTCTTTGGAGGGGGGCCCAGCAGCTCCACCACAGCTTCAGCACTTTGTCCCTTCAAAAAACACTGGATCAGCCCGTTTCCCCAAACCCAGTCTAACACCCCCCCCAGCCCGAGCTTCCATGGTAGAAAGCAACAGAAGTTCCTCAGATCTCCCCAGTGACCTCCTCATCAGGGGACCTCATGAGGACAAACTTTCTCACCGTACACTCTGGGACGAGTCACTCCTCATGGAGTTCTTATCCTGAACGCTCTTCTCTTCCAGCAGCCGGACGATGAAAAGGACGGCTGCCAGCTGCTGGGCAGGGTCTGAGGCCGAGCCTCCCTTCTTCAGGATGTCCACTACGTCCCCCAGCTTCTCCAACAAGGTCTTTTTCCCCTGAACCTTTGGGTTGTTGAACACTGCAGGGAGGACAGAATGATCACATGGAGATAAAGACTGCGTCAACATCTTCATGTCGAAGATGTTCCCACCTTTCATCTTTTCCTCCAGGTCGTCGGGATATTTGCTGTCGTCCTCAGTGGGCAGCTCGGTCTCTGTCTCTGAGTAGCCAGAGTCCAGAGGAAGTTCCTTCTTGGCCTTCTTGGAGATGGAGCCCTTTGCCGAGGAAGCGGAGGGGGAGGCTGATGAGGAGGATGTGAAGGTCTGCGTTCCTCCTCCTCCTCCCAGACCGGGCGGCCCCAGAGAGCTTTCGGCTGCAGAACAAACCACAGTCACATGACGCGTGAGGACAGAAATATTCACAGCTGACCTGTGCCTGTCCTCACCCAGCAGCTCCTCATCCTCCAGACTTCCTCCTCCTCTCTTCAGGTAGTGTTTAGAGAAGGCGTGGGAGCACAGCAGGTCGCTGAGACACGACGATGGCAGCTTCTGCTTCAGGTAGTGCAGCAGCTTCTTGGCCACGTCTCCTGGGACGGACAGGTTGATGAGAGATGAGTCGTCCGGCTCCACCTCCTGGACAGAGGACAGTTACGGATTTGAGAGCTGCTGGGTTTAAAGGTAGTGTTTGTCATCAGGACATGTGTCAGGGTCCCACCTGGTCGTCTAGGCTCTGGTGCAGGACGCTGTTCACCTCCTGCTGCTGTTGTAGCTCCAGCTTTTTGATGAAGAACAGGATCTCCCACCACTCAGCTCTGCTCAGCACCGCCGACTCCGCCTGCAGTCCGTCTGTCAGGTATGGTAGCGAGTAGAGGCCACCAGGAGGCTTGGAGAAGAACGTCTGACTGACTGAGGGATGGAGAGAAGAGGAGCATCATATTCTGAGAAGAGGTTAAGGAGAAGATGAGACGGAAGTCTTACCTGCAGTGAATTTTAGGGTTTCTGCCAGAGTCGAGGCCTTCTCCTGCGTCTCCTTTTCAGATTGACTGCTGCTACCGCTCCCCAGGATCTCCACCATGTGCCAGTGGACCCAGTATGTTCTGGACAGAGAGTTCCAGTACACCTGGAAACAGTACAAAATGATCCAGATTCAGTTTTAAAAGGTTCTGCCGCTGCAGAACTGTGACAGACTGAAGGAGCTGCAGAACATCAACTAAAGCTTCTGGATGGAGCCTGAAGCTCCCAGGCTAGAAATGTTAACAGGTCCATTCCAGACAAGACAGAACATGGGAAACACAAGGAAAAGCTGTGGGTTCTGTTCGGTGAGCATAAGCACAAACTGTTTCCTCACCTGAACAGGCGGCGATCCGTCGTTGCTGTAGCGGAACTCTCCTTCGTCTCCGGCGCTCACCTCCTCGTAGTCCTCCAGCATGCGGACCATCATGCCACTCTTCAGGGTGTCCTGGACGTACTCCACATAGGCGGAGCGACTGGTGAAGTCGAAGGGTGCCCTGAAGCCGTTTCCTGTTTTCTTCTTTGTTGGTGTGGCTACCGGCGCAGCGACTGGGGAGCTGCTGGATAGGGGGACAGATGAGGTGCAGAACCGCGGCTGGAAGATCGACCTGAGGATCAGACGAGGCGCCTCCTCACCCTGCTCCTCCCCGCAGGCCCCTCCTCCTCCCAGGTGCTGGGTGGAGCCCTCGGGCATCTTCCGGTTCCGGTCCCAGCCCATAACTCGGACCAGTTCTGAGATCAGGTTGGCCATGGCCATGGTGAAGTCAAACTCTTTTTGGATGCGCAGGAGCTCTGTCTGATGGGCGGAGCCAGAGGATGATGCAGGGGCGGGGCTTCCATCCTGTCTGTCTGAACATGACTCCGCCCCCGCTGTGTTCAGTTTGTCCATCAGGGACGTGACGCACAGGTAGCGTTTCACCAGAGAGAAGAGCAGCTTCCCGGGAATCTGAACACAAGCAGACATGTTAGTGAGCTGTGTGGCTTAGGGGTACACGATTGGTCAAAGGTATAAGGTCAGAGGTCAGAGAGTCATAGACTGTCATCTAGTGTTTTGGTGTCTCAGATTCTCAGTCTCTACCGAGCTAAGCCGGAGGTCTCTGCATTCAGTATCCAATATGGCTGCCACACCAATTTCCTGCAGGAAGAACCTATTCCTGACAGCTAGCATCTGGGCCCTCATCGGACCGCCTCCATCTGCAAACAGGTCCGTTTAATGTTTAACGCTACCAGCTCATGCCACTAGTGTACTTAGGTCTACAGCGATCGGCAAACAACTGCTTACCCCCTGTTCTACTAGAATGTGCACTACTCAGGTGTGACATCATTCCCAGATGCAGCGGTTCATGCAGCTGTTTACCTGAGGCAGGTGGATGCCCTCAAAGGAGATGCCGTGCTCCTCAGAGGATGTAGTCTCAGCAAACAGCTCTAGCAGAGTGAAACGGTTGTCAAAGTCCATGTGTTGCTCGATGCCGTCCTGCTGACTGAGGGACAGCAGGACGTAGGCCCGGCTGCCTGCAGAGACAGAATGTTCTGGGTCAGAGGAATAACCATTGGAAACAGGATGGGGCAGAGATGAATTCCTTGATTCAGTAACCGGGCCTTTGGGTTGTTTAGTCATGGCCTACGGGCTGAACTGACACATCAATTTTAAAATGATCTATAATAATGACGCCTTCGTGGACTTTATTGGGTTGTTTGCCCATCACTCCCAGTATGAAGAGAGAACCAGCACCACCGCTTAGTCAGGACCGGACTGGACTAGACACCCTGCACTGAGGCTGCTGAGATGGTTCAGTCTGTGATCCATTTAGATCTCCAGGGTTCTGTTCCATCTCAGAACCGTCTCAAAGCAGAATTATCAGCTATGTTCTTCTAAACATTTACCTCCACAATAAAACTGTCTGGTTTTCTTTATCTGAACATCCCAGAATGAAATCTACTGGTTTTTTAATCATATTCCTGATCTTTACTAACATCTGGTCTAGTGGTCTGTTTTTAATTAGAAACAAGTTATGTGACTTCTGGGTAAAACTCCGACCAGAAAGTGATCCGCCATCAGGTCAGAACTGGTCCACATCAGGTTCAGGCTCAGAGGTCTGGTCCATCCGTCCACCCACATCAGAAACTACAGGGCCAATATGATCAGCCCAGATCCCAGCCCTCTCTGCCCCCCGCTTCTTCAACAACTGCATCTGGGGAAACTCTGGTCTCCTCCAGAGGGACACCTCCCTAAGAAAAAGTCCTTATCCCTCCAACACCTCAGCTGGTTCCTCTGCTCTGAGCTCTTCCCTCTGTCCAGCCACCCACCAGAACAAGCTCATCATCTTGTTCTTTTGGTGGTTCCAGAAGATGTAGAACCACCATACTGGAGCGACGAAGGTCATCTGCACCAGGTTTTCCAGCCTACTCTGAATGTGGCAGCAGGAACAGCTTACCTGCATCATGTGAGGCGAGCGCCCGGAGCATCTTCCCAGCGCTGCGTCTGGTCTGCGTCTCCTTGTTGCACAGCAGCTCCATCAGCAGGTTGAGGGCGCCCGTCTCCTTGAAGACACCAACGAGTGACCCGATACTGGCGTAGGCGCTCAGCACGTGGATGGTGTGCATGATGTTGATGGAGAAGTCGCTCTTCTTGGCCATCTGCTTCCGAGCCCGACACACAAGGTTCTTCACGTCCTGCTTCATGTCAGACAGCTCCACTTCATCAAAGGTCACGTCTGGTGGGAACTCACTGTTGCTCTGTGGTGCTGTGTCCACCGATGCGCCACCCAGCTGCTTCTCCTGTGGCTGCAGGGGGCGCTGTGTGTCCGCCTTCCTCTTGCCCAGAAGCGTGGGGCAGTTGGCATACACATCCTCCAACGTCATCCACATCAGGATGTTCTCCGGTTTGGTTTCTCCAGATGTGGATCCACCAGAACCACCCACGCCGGACCCTCCGTCGCTCGCGCCGCTTGTCTCGCTGGCTCCGCCCCCAGAGCTGGACCTGTCGTCAATGGCAACAAGGCACCAGCGAATCAGATACTCTGTCTGACCGTCGTGGGTACGCCGCTGGCGGATCAGCTCCTCCGGGTACGCCTGCAGCCTTGGCCCGAGCTGGACCAGCAGGTTCCCATTGCGGCGCTCACCCACCATGGTTGCTATGGAAACAGAAAGAGACATCAGAGGACACATCACAGAAAACGAGCTGAGGAACTGGACCTGGTTCAGTTTTTCCTTAGCTGAAACTTTAACTCAGAGAGTCTTCAGGAATTAGACACAGCCCACAGCTTCAACTAAACCTGGAGCAGATTACTTCATGTTTCCTCTGAACATCTTGACTCTGATGCTCCTCCAGACCAGAACCCAACCTGCACTTCCAAGCCAGAACCCATCCAGCTCCTGAAGACCAGATTGTATCCTACATCTCCAGACCAGAACCCATCCAGCTCCTGCAGAGCCCGTCAGAACCCCCATCTTTCCTCCTGTCACAGGGAGGTTTGAGTCAATGTCTCTGAAACTCAGTCTGGTTCTGGTTCTGGAAGCCTATCAGCAGGTCCTTCTGAGATTCATCACGCTCCCTGCCAACTGCAGGATTAATCCAGTCCATACTGGACACGTCAGAACCAGGCCTACCCAGGTTTGGACGGTCATTTTTCTAACTGTTGCTTTATTAAACTGGCCAAGCAGAAAGGAGCTCCAGAGGCCTGCTGGTGATAAGTTCTGGTCCAGCTGCTTACCTCACTAGTTAGATAATCAGCTAACTAACTGACTGGTTAACTAATCAACCCCCAGACCTGCTCAGGACTGACTCACTCAGATCTAACTAACTGTTTCTCTGTCCCTCCGAGCCGTTGACGCTACGTGCTGACGTCACACCAAAGTCAGTTTCGGACTCAGCGGATTTAAACTCGGGCCCAACGGAAACCAGAACCTGCTCCAGTCTGGGATCTCGCAGGACTCTGGTCTACTGTTCCAGGGTGTTCTAGAAAATCTGGCTCGGTCGAGCATCAGAAACTGGTCCCGGCTGAAAAGAACTGGGTCCAGCGGCTGTCAGAGCTAGACAAAGTTCCGGTTCCGGGCAATTGATAAAACAGAACCTACGCAAAATATGACCAGTTCCAGGCGGCTCTGGTTCTGAATAAACCGTGTTGCGAACCTAGTCCACCGCTTAGGACCGGAACCCGGTGGGCCTGCCCCCTCAGTGTGAGTCCGGTTTACCTGCCGAGTGCCGCGCCTGCAGCTGCGTGCGCACTTTCCTCTTTCGCCCTAACGCGCTCTTCTCCAGACTGGTTCCGTAGGTTCTATGGGTTCTGTCCGGGTGCTGCGGCAGGTTCGATCTGTTTGATGCGCACTGCCACACCACGGAGTGCGTCTTCCGCCTCTGCGCTGAACTTCCTGCAGGCTGTCAGCGCGCAGCGCCACCTCTGTTCGGAGGAGCGCGATCATTCAATTTCAATTCAATTCAGTTTATTTATATAGCGCCAATTCACAACACATGTCGTCTCAAGGCACGTCACAAAAGTCAGGTACATACATTCCAATTAATCTTAATCATAGAACAGTGCAGCCAGATTCTGTTATTTATTCAAATTGGATAAAAAGTTTTTCTATCTAAGGAAACCCAGCAGATTGCATCCAGTCAGTGACTTGCAGCATTCACTCCTCCTGGATGAGCATGTAGAGACAGTGGACAGTCACTGGTCTTGACTTTGCAGCAATCCCTCATACTGAGCATGCATGTAGCGACAGTGGAGAGGAAAAACTCCCTTTTAACAGGAAGAAACCTCCAGCAGAACCAGGCTCAGTGTGAGCGGCCATCTGCCACGACCGACTGGGGGTTAGAGAGAACAGAGCAGAGACACAAAGAGAACAAAGAAGCACTGATCCAGGAGTACTTTCTATGGGAAGGAAAAGGTAAATGTTAATGGATGTAGCTCCTTTAGTCGTTTCACCTAGAAAGAAAGAACAGATAAACTCTGAGCCAGTTTTCAAGTTTAGAGTCTGAAGAGAGCACATAGAGTTAGTTACAGTAAAAGCTCAGTCAGTAGCTATGTCTAGGAGAGAGAAAGGGTTAAACACTGAAAGACAGGGCCATGTGGATCATCGGTAGAAGGTGAGCATTAAGTTGTTGCCAGCAGAAGCTTGGAGGATTCCCCTCTCCAGAAAGGTGTTACAGGTAGACACAGAGTCAGGCCAGGTGTAGCTTCTAGGAAGAGAAAAGAGAGAGAACAAAGTTAAAAGTTGAAATAACAGCAAATAATACAAAATTGAAGAGTAGTATGAGAATGTAGCGAAGAGGGTGAAAGTGGTCATTATGTCCTCCAGCAGCCTAAGCCTATAGCAGCATAACTACAGAGATAGCTCAGGATAACCTAAGCCACTCTAACTATAAGCTTTATCAAAAAGGAAAGTTTTAAGCCTAGCCTTAAAAGTAGACAGGGTGTCCGCCCTCACGGACTAAAACTGGGAGCTGGTTCCACAGGAGAGGAGCCTGATAACTAAAGGATCTGCCTCCCATTCTACTTCTAGAGACTCTAGGAACCACCAGTAAACCTGCAGTCTGAGAACGAAGTGCTCTGTTAGGAACATATGGAACAATCAGATCTCTGATGTATGATAGTAAAGAATTACAATAGTCCAGCCTTGAAGTAACAAATGCATGGACTAGTTTTTCAGCGTCAGTCCTGGACAGGATATTTCTAATTTTGGCAATGTTCCGGAGATGAAAAAAGGAAATCCTACAAACCTGTTTAATATGGGATTTAAATGACATGTCCTGGTCAAAAATAACACCAAGGTTTTTTACTTTATTATCGGAGGTCAATTTAATGCCATCTAGGTTAAGTGATTGACTAAGCAGTTTCTTTTTTAAAGACTCCGGTCCAAAGACGACAACTTCTGTCTTGTCTGAATTTAGAAGCAGAAAATTTAAAGTCATCCAAGTTTTTATGTCTTCAAGACATGGTTGTAGTCTATCTAACTGGTTGGGTTCATCAGGATTTATGGATAAGTAAAGCTGAGTGTCATCAGCGTAACAGTGAAAATTTATTCTATGCTGCCTGATAATTTGATCTATTGGAAGCATATATATAGTAAAGAGAATTGGCCCAAGTACTGAACCCTGTGGTACTCCACAATTAACCCTGCAGTTTAAAGATGATTTATCATTTACATGAACAAACTGGAATCTGTCAGACAGATAAGATTTAAACCAGCCTAGCGCTGTTCCCCTGATCCCTACAGCATATTCCAGCCTTTATAAGAGAATATTGTGATCGACTGTATCAAATGCAGCACTGAGATCTAACAGAACCAGTACAGACACAAGTCCATTATCTGAGGCAATAAGAATATCATTAGTGACTTTCAGCAGAGCTGTTTCAGTGCTATGATGAGCTCTGAAACCTGACTGAAACTCGTCAAACAGGTCATTGCTGTGTAAATACTCACACATTTGATTAGCAACTATTTTCTCAAGAATTTTAGATAAGAACGGAAGATTGGATATCGGTCTGTAATTTATTAAGTCATCTCGATCAAGCGAAGGTTTCTTAAGCAACGGTTTAATTACAGCTATCTTAAAAGCTTGTGGTACATATCCATTTACTAAAGATAGATTAATCATATCTAAAATGGGGCTGGTAATCAGAGGGAACACTTCCTTAAATAATTTGGTTGGGATTGGGTCTAACATACAAGTTGAAGGTTTAGATGAAGCTAATATTTCTGATAACTCAGGAAGCTCCACAGGATCAAAACAGTCCAAACACAGATCAGGTTCTACAGTTATTTCCAATGTTGTCTCACTTGTTGAGGATGAAGTAATCATCTTCAGGAGTATGTCAAAGATTTTATTTTTAGGAGAATCAATTTTATTTAAGAAGAATCCCATAAAATCATGACTGCTAAGAGCTAAGGGAATGGATGGCTCAACAGAGCTCATGACGTTACACTGACGTTTCACTGGTTTTGTTCGTCGGGAGGACGTCAGCGCAGAGATATGGGAACTGAAGTTGTTCTTTAAGGAAGAATGGGAAACATTCCAGCAACAAAGCTTCAACAAACACTTGTTGGAACGTGTTGCAAGCATCAAATTCAAAATGAGGGAATATTGCAATACAAATAATAAAGCTGATCAGTTTGAACATTAAATATGGCAAATGGCCTGCACTTGTAAAGTGCTTCACTTTTTAGCCAAAGAAACTGGAAATGTCTCCACTTTTAAATTTCCTTTTCATTATGATCTGCAATGTCCAGCATCAACATTAGGAATAATTAGCCCATTTATTACCACACGTAGTCTATAACAATATGAAACCAGAAATGATCACCAGCAGTCATATCTAGAAATCTTATTCTCATGGCAGCCAATTAATTATTGTCCCGATCTGACCGACCAGATGTATCGTGGTTTAATTGTGCCTCATATCGTGATATTAATCATATAGAGCCGTCAGTGAAACTGCAGCCCCTAAAAATAGCAAACCTGAACATTTGTTTTCATAGCTAAACTTTTCATGAACTGTTATCAAGCTTATTGTCAGCTGAACTAACAAGGAAAAGATGCTAACGCTCTTATAAATCACACACCAGTGAATCACTGCCAGACGATTAATAAATGTATTACACCGTGAACGTCGCTCACTTCAGCAGACATTTCATTCATTGCAAACTTAAGTTGCCTTTACTGTTGTGTAAAAACATCACCTGGACAAACTGACTAACAGCAGGAACTTGGACAGCTCAGTGGCTCCACTCTGCTGGGCTGCAGACAGGCTGCCTCGGTTATGAGTCTGAGACACAGACTGCATTTGATGCAGGGCCGTAGCTACGTTTATCAGGGACCTCAGATTATAGCTACAACTATATATTTTGGGGGAATTAATGTTCAACTTGAAGGCATTTGCCCCACCTTTGCCCCCTGTAGATCCGCCCCGGCCTTAACCTGTCGATTTAGCTTTGTGAAACGAGCCCCAGGACTGGTGAGTGCTGCTATGATGAAGCAAGCCCTAAATATCTGCTGACGAGGTTTATATTTGTTGGATGAAGACTGCAGTACACCAATCAACCGACCGTGATTGATTGACTTATTTAAAATCTGACCAAACGAAGCATAAATTACTACAAGCACATTTGAAACTTTCAGAATGGGACAGAAACTTAATGTAAGAAATGAAACCTGGTGGAGGATGAGGAGTAATAGAGAGTGATGAAGAGGAACTCTTCAGCAGCTGTGTCAGTAGTGGTGCTTTCTGATCAGCAGAGGGCGCTGATACTTCAGACGCAGATTGTATCTAAAGTCCCACCAGAACAAAGCCTTTGAAGTCAAAGTTTGAAATAATTCGATTTTTGGGTTCAATATTTCAGTGATGAACGGAAATAGCTCTAAAAGGAGGATTTGATAAGGACAAAATGGACCTCAGCATGCATTATGTTCTGACCCATCTCAGGATTCAATTAGCAGATGTGTTACCAGATCCGTGGACACAGAGATGAAGACAGTTCAGGACAGATGGAAATGATGTGAATAAATAATAATTAGCTCTGATCTTTCTCAGACAAGAACTGCTGATGGACGACTACAGGCTGCGCTGGTGTCCTGCTCCCCAGGTCTTTAACCTGCTGGTTCTGATCCAGTTCTGTGATAGATGTTATGGTTAAGTGACCCACCAGACAACAGTGTTAATGAAACCCTTTTAGGGGTTTAAAGCTTCTTTAACATCTTAACGTTTAACTATTTTGTCAAGTTCAGGTTCACAGCTCTCTGTCTGCTAAAACCAGCCTCCACAGAGACATTTTCTTCCTCCAAGCTGTTTCTCTGATGAACACTTGACAGTCAGAGCTCCAGAACAACACCAGAAATACTTGGACTGATCCCACATTATCTTCTATTGGAAAGTCAGTTGTGTTTATATGTACATTTAAAAGATATTCTTTGTTACTGGGAGCAAAGTGTGCCGGAGTCAAGTTCCTGTCTCTACAGACTTGGGAATAAACCTGATTCGGATTCTGTACTGGATGATCACCACAGCACTACCTGTGGGCCTAGGAGAAGCAGCGTCTGCTTCATGATGAAGGACTGGAACGCTGATCATCCATCCATCCATTTTATTCCACTTCTCCTGGGTCAGAGAGGTAACAGGTCCAGGAGGGACACCCTGGAGCCACTCTGGCTCCTGGTGAACCCTAAGATGATCCTAGGTTGGAAGTGACATACAGCTGAGACCAGATATTTACATACGCAGTACAAAAAGACCCATAACCTTTTTTACCGTAGGTATTCCCATGCAGGTACAAATAGGATGTGAATGTCCAGCCATCATACGGTTCAGGAAGAAGACTGGTTTAGTGACTCAGAACTGAACAGGTTCTGGTGTGAAATATGTTAATAAACACCAGAACAAGAGCTAAAGACCTTGTGAATATGCTGTTGAAGCTGGGAAGAGAGTCATTATCCACAGTGAAAGAAGTCCTGTATAGACAAGAAGCCATCACCCCAAGAGCAACAGAAACAACCAATTAAAATTCAGACAGGGAGAAACGTTTAAGCATGATAACATCATCCCAAATGTGAAGTACAGAGGTGGCAGCATCATGTTGTGGGGTTATTTTACTGCAAGAGGGACTGGTGCACTTCACAGATAGCATCATGAGGAAATTACATCATGTGGTAATATTTAAACATCTCAAGACAACCAGGAAGTTAAAGTTTGGACACAAACGCGTCTTCCAAATGGACAATGTCCCTCAGCATTCAAAGTTAAGGGACCCTAGAGACCTAACTTATTTATACCGGTTCGGTTTGCAGACATGGGTCAGATTCCAACAAAATATTATGGGATGATTGTGGAAGGTATCCCAAAACATTTGAACCAAGTAACAGTTTAGGGGCAGTTCTACCAAATACTGAGGAAATGGATGGAAAGTTCTGAATTTGAAGAAAGTGAAATAAAACCTCTGGGATTCAGCAGTCCTAATCCTAACTGACCTAAAAGTACAATAAATTAGTCCAATTTCATGTCAGAAGGGGAGGAACAAGGACAATTGTCCTTTTAAATTTCTTTCAAGGTCTCCTCTCAGTGGGAGCCTTAAATGGAGGCATCCAGGAGGCATTCTCATCAGATGAACCTGCTAAGATTACTTATTTCAATGTGGAGGAAGTGTGGGGAGGATCAGTTCTTCTACATGCTCCTCCTGAATGATAGAGCTTCTCTACTAACATAGATGGCTTTCAAAGAATATACATTTCAATGATCCATATCTGCTGACCATGCAGGGCCTGGGTGTGCAGTATCCTGGGACCACAATCTGGCTCTAGAAGGTCAATACTGATGTGTGAACCAGAGAAAACTGGAGTTCTACAAAGCGCAGTGAGATGTTTCCACGTGATGAGCTGTTTGAGGCTCTGATGGGCTTTAGGACCATGCAGAGGACAGCTCAGTTGAATACAAACACCTCCTCTGTATTCACAACACATTCCTCCTCTGCCCCGTACACTTAGCGGCTGATACTCCCTCCTCCTCCTGCTCCGCAGCAGCAGCAGTCATCCTGCAGCCACCCGGACACCTGAGCGCTTTCCTGCCCGCCTGCAGCTCTCCTCTCTCGGCTGTTGGTGTGGTGGAGCTCCGGAGCTTCTGATAGGGTCTCTGACAGCTCTGTGCCGGGCTCAGAGCGCTCTGAGGTCGGTCGGAGAACGGAGACCCCCCCCCCGTCAGATGAAAGCTCATGTCTCACCTTGGGAGGCGAGTATGCGCACGCGCATGTTTGTGTATGTGCGTGTGATCACGAGGGTGACGTCAGAGCCAGTGTCGGTATTCTGCTGATATTATGAGCTTCACATATTTCTGGGTTCATGCGCGTACAGCCGTGATGTGTGTGTGTGTGTGTGTGTGCGTGTGTGTGTGTCTGTCTCCAGGATGCTTTGAAGCTCAGCGTGTTCTGGTTATTAGATTGAGACCAGGTGACTTCAGCAGGAACAATCTGGGAAGCTCTGCAGGAAAAGGTTGTAACCTGGGAATCGGTGCACGACCCACCAATCTAGAACTCAGGATGGGTTCTGTGCCAAGCCAAACACTGAGCTGTAAGATACTACAGGGCAACCAACTGTGTGAAGAGTACACCGTTTTAAGTCAAAGGAACAGACCAGAACAGTGTGTGATCTCTGATCAGAACCAGGGTTCTGGAGGGTGGTTCTGGTCAGAGATCAGAGCAGAAACATCCCGTCATAGCAGAACATGCAGTTTGATTGTTTTAGCTCACACTTTATTTACATTTTCAAAATACCAAGATAAAAAAATACACCCATAACCAAAATATATGAAAGCAAACCTCACCCAGGGGTGGAGATGAATAAATACTATATAACATTCATAAAATAACTTATTAATGAACATTCACCAGTAAATAAACTGCTGCCTGAGACACTTTCACTTCTACCTCCATGAAAGTTGAAACATTTCCTCCAGCTGCGACCAATCAATGCTGAGCAAGAAGTGTCTTCACTAACCTGCACTGAGACAAGACAGACCTGTGAAGTTGTGTGGTTGTAGAATAGGACCAAGGCTCAGACGGGAGTGTTGCATGAACTTAAGAATAATTTATTAAATGGGGACGGGAAACTCACATGACCTGTAGTCAGGGTAGGGTTAGGAGTGTAACAGAAGGATCCAGTAGGAAGCAATGACAACAGGTGAACTGAAATACTGAGGGAGGAGCAGAGAAATGAGAGAGAATGCAGGTGTGAGTAATAAGGAGCATTTGTGGATCAGCTGGGACAGAAGAGAAGCAGGGAGGCTGGGAAGAGAGACTAAGTAACATAAATAGAGCTCAGCTGAGACACAAAGAGATTATAAATCAAAGCAAAACAGAAACAGAGATGTAACAGAATAAATTAAAAGCACGACGAGAATGAACTAAGAAACTAAGCACTAAGGAACCACTAATATGGACAGAATATAGAACATAATAAACAACAGGGAAATGCTGAGAACAAACTCAAAGGAGAACCTAAACTTAACATCTAAGGATCATAAGAGGACCAACGGCTGCCCAAGTCCAGTCCTCAGCATTTATATGCATCCCTTCAACACCCTGAACTCCCTCACCAGAATCCAGGACTGCAGAGATCTGCTAACGAGACAGGTCCAGTTCTGATCATGGCTTCAAACAACAAAGTGACAGCTTGGGAGATCGGAGACTAAAAGTAACTCCTAATGGCGTCACACTGAGAATTTCTGTAATTCCAAGATTTTTCTTAGAATTTTTCCTTGGTAAGTTAAAAGTTATTCATAAAACATCTGAGGCCTTCAGAGATCTCCAGATGGTCCAGAGGTACCAGTGCTGCTCACATTCCAGGCTGGTGCTGAAAGCAGAGGGAACGACGCATTGATCTGCTGGGAACGTCTGTTGGTTCCCACCGTGATCCCAGGACCAAATCTACCTTTAACACTCCTCTCTTCTCCTCCACCAGCAGGCTCTGCTCCTCTGTTCACTTCGCTTTTCTCCAAACTATCATTTTACCAAACTAAACCTCATTAAACAAGGAGGAGATCACAGTAAAATTCTGAATTTAATATTAATATGAAATTAATTAATATTAAATAGATGCAGCATGAAAACGACCAGAATGGAGAGTCAACATAATAATAAGCAAATCAGAATAATGTTCAAACATGTTGATGCTGTGGGACAATTCATTTAATTTTGTTTTAGCATCATGATTTAAACATTTCTGAATCCAGTCTAAATTCTAACATCTTCTTCTT
Organism: Crenichthys baileyi; assembly: GCA_036173005.1. Classification (NCBI taxonomy): domain Eukaryota; kingdom Metazoa; phylum Chordata; class Actinopteri; order Cyprinodontiformes; family Goodeidae; genus Crenichthys; species Crenichthys baileyi. The sequence continues at coordinate 148,205 of JAHHUM010000117.1, read as the reverse complement.
CTTCTAGTGTTTATTGGCGGTTGGCAAATAACTTGATGGTGTGGATTACCGCCACCGATGGGTATGGAGTGTGGTTCGTCATGGTTTTAAATCTTATTAACTATTACAACAATCAAATTCTATTTATTAATTTAGTTTTTTTGAAAAATCTAACTATAATTTGAATATGTTTGCTACCTAAACTTCTTTGCAAAGTATCAAAATAAAATTTTCTTTAATGCCTACAAATTCTCTCCTCAAAATTGTTCTTTCTTGTTCATATTTCTGACACTTCAATATTACATGTTCTATTGTTTCCTCCTCTCCACAATAATCACATTTTCCTGTACTATGTTTCTTTATCTTAACTAATGTAGAATTAAGTGCAGTATGTCCAAATCTTAATCTTGTGATTAATCTTTCCTCTTTTCTGCTCCTTCTTCCAGTTCTTACTTCTCCTACTATCTTGTTGATTCTGTAAAACCATCTTCCTTTCCTTTCTTCATCCCACCTTTTTTGCCACTCTTTCCTGATTTTCTGTTTGATTATATTTCTCGCCTCTGACCTACTAATATTAATTATAAAGCTAATGTTATTTTGTGTTGCCTTCTTTGCCATCCTGTCCACCATCTCATTCCCCACAACTCCCACGTGTGCTGGTACCCATAAAAACACTAATATTAATCCCATCCTTTGTATTCTAAATAAAGTATGTTTTATTTCTAACAAAATGTCTGGCCTACCATCTGAATGATTATATTTTAAACTTAATAATGCTGAACTCGAGTCTGAACAAATTATTGTTTTTAATGGTTTTATATCCTCCACCCACTGCAGTGCAGTGGGTGGAGGATCAAAAAATACAGCTACTACATTTTCTTTGTTTATTTGAGCTCTTCTAATTTCATATTCTAAACATAATGCTGAATCATTTGTACTTCTCCCTTTTCGAAACCCATTTTGATAACTAGCTATATACCCGTTAATATTTAAATAATATGTTAATCTATTATTAATCATTTTTTCCATTACTTTACATATACTTGATGTTAATGCAATCGGTCTATAATTTTCTGGTTTTGTTTTATCTTTTCCTGGTTTAGCTATTGGAATAATTATTGCTTCCTTCCAGCTCTGTGGCAGCTCTCCCTCTTCCCAGACTTTATTGTATAATTCTAATATTTTGTCTTTTGCTTTGTCATTTACAGGGGTTGGACAATGAAACTGAAACACCTGATTTTAGACCACAATAATTTATTAGTATGGTGTAGGGCCTCCTTTTGCGGCCAATACAGCGTCAATTCGTCTTGGGAATGACATATACAAGTCCTGCACAGTGGTCAGAGGGATTTTAAGCCATTCTTCTTGCAGGATAGTGGCCAGGTCACTACGTGATACTGGTGGAGGAAAACGTTTCCTGACTCGCTCCTCCAAAACACCCCAAAGTGGCTCAATAATATTTAGATCTGGTGACTGTGCAGGCCATGGGAGATGTTCAACTTCACTTTCATGTTCATCAAACCAATCTTTCACCAGTCTTGCTGTGTGTATTGGTGCATTGTCATCCTGATACACGGCACCGCCTTCAGGATACAATGTTTGAACCATTGGATGCACATGGTCCTCAGAATGGTTCGGTAGTCCTTGGCAGTGACGCGCCCATCTAGCACAAGTATTGGGCCAAGGGAATACCATGATATGGCAGCCCAAACCATCACTGATCCACCCCCATGCTTCACTCTGGGCATGCAACAGTCTGGGTGGTACGCTTCTTTGGGGCTTCTCCACACCGTAACTCTCCCGGATGTGGGGAAAATAGTAAAGGTGGACTCATCAGAGAACAATACATGTTTCACATTGTCCACAGCCCAAGATTTGCGCTCCTTGCAACCATTGAAACCGACGTTTGGCATTGGCATGAGTGACCAAGGTTTGGCTATAGCAGCCCCGGCCGTGTATATTGACCCTGTGGAGCTCCCGACGGACAGTTCTGGTGGAACAGGGAGTTGAGGTGCACATTTAATTCTGCCGTGATTTGGGCAGCGTGGTTTTATGTTTTTTGGATACAATCCGGGTTAGCACCCGAACATCCCTTTCAGACAGCTTCCTCTTGCTTCCACAGTTAATGCTGTTGGATGTGGTTCGTCCTTCTTGGTGGTATGCTGACATTACCCTGGATACCGTGGCTCTTGATACATCACAAAGACTTGCTGTCTTGGTCACAGATGCGCCAGCAAGACGTGCACCAACAATTTGTCCTCTTTTGAACTCTGGTATGTCACCCATAATGTTGTGTGCATTTCAATATTTTGAGCAAAACTGTGCTCTTACCCTGCTAATTGAACCTTCAGACTCTGCTCTTACTGGTGCAATGTGCAATCAATGAAGACTGGCTACCAGGCTGGTCCAATTTAGCCATGAAACCTCCCACACTAAAATGACAGGTGTTTCAGTTTCATTGTCCAACCCCTGTAGATGTTCTATCATTGTATAGTAAATTTGATCTTTTCCAGGTGATGTATTTTTTGTTTTCCTGGTTACAGAGTTCAACTCTCCTTTTGTAAATGGCTCTTTTATTAATTTATTTGTATCTATCTACGTTATTTTGCATTAAGTCTTTATATTTCATCTTTGTGATTTCCCTACCTTTCTTTCCCTCTTCACTAATATTACTTGAACTATGAATTTTATTAAATGTTTTAGCTAATATTTCAGCTTTATCTTTATCTTCTGTTATAATTGTATTATCTATTTTTAATATAGGATATCCATATTCTTTTCTAATACCAGTCATTCTTTTAATTGTTTTCCAAATTTGGTCAATTTTTGTTTCTCTCCCTACAGTATTGTAAAAATTTCTCCAATATTCTCTTTTTGCATTCTTAATGATCTTTCTTACCTTTGCTTGCTTTCTTTTGTACTCAATTAGATTCTGATAAATTTGGTTACTTTTTAGTGCTTTAAAGGCTTTATTTCTCAGTTTTATTACTTCACTACATTCTTTTGTCCACCATGGCACAATTTTTTTATCGTTCTGTCTTCCTCCTTTTTTTTATTGCTTCTTCTGCAGCCTGTAAATTTTTTTTACAGATATTTATATTTAAGCTATTTATATCAATCGACATATCTATTTCTTCCAATTTCTTTTGACTTAAATATTTAAATTTTTTCCAATCAGACTTATTAAAATTCCATCTGTTATATAATCCTGTATTCCTGTTATTTCTTAATATTCCTGTTATTATTTTAATGGGGTAATGATCACTGCCTACTGTTGTATCTTTGTCAATGTCCCACTCACAGTTGTTAGCTAAACAATTTGATATTATTCTTAAATCAATTACCGACCCTGTACCTGTTTTTACATGAATTCTTGTTCCTCTTCCATCATTTATACATACCAAATTTTTCATTTCCATTATTTCTTCAATAATTTGTCCATTTTTATCATTACATTGTCCCCATAATGTGCTGTTAGCTTTAAAATCTCCACACCAGATTACTTTTCCTTCTAAATACTCCATTAATTCATCCATCAACTTGAATGATCATATTTTACATGGATTATAAAAATTTATTATCTTACATTTTTCTTTTTTAGTGTAAATTTCAACTACTATGTATTCTAACTCTTTACCTTTTCCTAATATCTGATATTGTATTCCTTCTTTTATAAATACTCCACTTCCTCCTCGTCTATCCCTTCTGATACTATTGTATCCTTTAAACACAACATCTAGGTTTGGCTTTAACCATGTCTCCTGTATACATATAATTTCTGGTTTTTCATCAATTTCATCTATATACTCTTTAAATTCCTGTCCATTAGCGATGAGGCTTCTTTCATTCCACTGTAATATTATCATGTGTTTCTATCAGCTGGGGTTCCTCCTTGCCTCCCATCTGTTTCCAGCTTTCTATTAATATTTTTCCAAGACCCTTCTTTAAACCCTAAGAACTTTTCTGCTCCTCTGACTATTATTTTAATCTTTTCTGTTTTGTGTTTAGCTTGTTCAGTGCAGTTAATGACATATGCTACAAATAATATCAGTTTTTCCACAGACTCGTTCTTTCATTCTGTACAGTTTTAACTGCTTCAGCATAGCTTATGTTTTTAGTCATTTTAATTTGTTGAATTTCTTTTGCTTTCTTCCTTACCTCACATCCCCCAAATGTAACTCTATGTTTCTCTCCACAATTGCAACATTTTTCCTGCACTCCTTCCCCACAATCTTCAATTCTGTGATCTTCTCCACACTTTGGACATCTTTGTTCACCTTTGCAGACAGCGGCTATGTGTCCATATCTCTGACATTTGTAACATCTTAGTGGTGGGGGAATGAAAGGCCTCACAGGAAAACTCAGATATCCTATTTTGACATTTTTTGGCAACACTGTTTCCTCAAAGTCAATTATAATTGACAGGCTTCCTACTCTTTCTCCGTTTACATTTTTTGTCAATCTTTTGAGATTTTTTACCTTTGCACCAACAATGCTTTGTTTTAGTTTTTCTATATCGTCCTCCAGAGGAATGCCATAAATTACCCCCCGAATGATTTTATCTTCTCCTATAATCTTCCTCTCTATCACCGTTTTCTTGCAAATGTTTTCAGCTTGTAAAGCCTTTCTTCTTTGTTCTTCGGTTTTACACAACACCAGTATATTTCCATCTCTCAATACTTTCACCATTTCAACATCTCCTATCTTTTTTTTATTTCTCTAGATAGTGAAATAGGACTCAGGTTCTCTTTTTCTGCTTCATTTTTTATCTTTAATATTATTTTACATTCTTTCCTTCCAATTTTCCTCCTAACTTCTCTCTCTTCTTCAGAACTGTTTTCTTCCAGCTCTCTTTTACTCCTTTGGCTGTCTAACATCTTTCCATCTTCTGCTTTACCTCTTCCCCGTCCTCTCCCTCTACTTACTGGCGTCCAATCATCAAAGTCCATATTGTCCTCCTGTGTGTCCATTCTGAACCAGTCACATACCAGTTTATGCCTTTTCCCACCACTTCCAAAAGTAAATAATCTCTCCTGCTAATCCTTTCTTTTCTGACAAAGAAGCGTGCCGATAATGTCGCCAAGGCAACAGTCTTCTTCCGGTTCGGTTTCAAAATCGAGATTGTTTTTCAAAAACAGGCCGAGCTCTCCCCGTCATATAGCTGTGGATTGTTCTTCATGGAAGAACTTAAACCCCTTGTCCAGTTTATTTGTTCACGAAGTCGCCACTGGGATTGCCTCCGCATCAGCGAATGAAAAGGCTGGCAAATTCAGCAACCTTGTTCTAACATCAGTTCATTTCTCTCCACTGATTACTGGGAGCACATTTGTCTTATTGTAACAGCCAATCACAGCGTCACACCTAGCAACGGGGTCGACCACACACCTACCAACGGGGTCGACCACACCTAGCAATGGGGTCGACCACACACCTACCAACGGGGTCGACCACACCTAGCAAGGGGTCGACCACACCTCCTCACTAAGAGGAGTTTCTGTCGTCTCCTCCTCAGAGTCTCAGAGAGCTGAATCCCTCTGAAGCTGAGACTCATTGGCAGGAATGTTTGGGATAAGATAGGAGCTCTCTGAGAGACTCTGAGGATCTTTGGGAATACGGACCCTCCTGAGGGGGTCATAGGAGTTTGGTGGGCCAGTCCGTGTGTTTTTTGTGGATCTGGAGAAGTGTTGTGTCCCCAGACCCGCTTTTTGGGTTCACAGTACAGGTTGGACTCTGCATGTGCTGCTTCTGTCTCTGATTTTGTTTATGGTCTTCATGGACCTCAAGGTGTAGTCATGGTTAAAAAGGAATCTGGTTTGGGAACCTCATAGTCTCATCTTTGCTTTTTGCAGATGATGTAGTTTTGTTGCAACTTCAAGACATGGCCTTTAGTGAGCACTAGAGTGGTTAGAAGCTGAGTGTGAAGCGGCTAGGATGACAGTCGGCTCCTCTCAGTCTGAGACCACAGGGGCTCATCTACGATCCCAAAGTGCGGATGTTGACTTAAAGAATGAGGTCCTGGATGCTATCAGTTGAAATTAGCTGCGGCTCAAGGTGGTTGGACTTTGCCTTAAAATCAGGGTGAGGAGCTTTGACATCCAAGTGGATCTTGGAGGAGGTGTGCTGCTCCCCCACATGGAAATCAGTCAACCAAGGAAGTTCCTTTGATCCTATTGGGAGGTGACCTCAACCTGTTACCGATGGATGGATGGATGGTTTTTAGCTGCTTCATCAAGTAGTAGGAGTTAGACATTACACTCAGTGATGGAAACACTGGGACAACACTGGGAAGTCAATGCTTCTTCTCTGGTGGACGTAGCCAAGGCCCAACATGGTGTAAAGATTTCCTCCTTAGGAACAACATGCTGGCCACCTCCAGTTTGGATTCTGCATTCATCTTGATTCCCTGCCTGTCAGTGACTAATGGGACATGATCCACTGATGCAGGAACCATCCTGTTTTTCTTTGGGTGGATGTTTAAGGAACCTGCCGAATCAGCAAGTGAAGCTCCGTGTGATTAAAAGGTGCAGTACACCCCATTAGGAACCAGAACATCCAGCTTTACTGCACTTGGAACAAGGTGGTGCACATTGTTGGTAACGGTTTATGGACCCTGCTTGTAGGGTTTATTGTTCATCTCTTTGGCCAGCTGGTTGCTATAAATATGCTTTATCAATAAAGTTGGTTTGATCTGAATAGATTGCAAACAGCTTGTTAAAAACAGTTCTAAATAATAACCGAGGATATAACTGTGAGCTCAGAGCTGTGAATTTTCTCCTGACAGGATAAATGAGCCTCAGCAGGTCATGTAGCAGATATTTACAGCTGAGGGGTTCAGGCAGTAAGGGTCGCTCCTGAAATAGTCTGAACCTTCCTGTTTATTCTGTGTTCCAGGTCACTTTCTGACCTCTGACCTCTTTGAGAAAGCCCTCTGAAGAGGACCAGGACAGCCATGCAGGGAGAAGAAGAAGAGGCAGAAATCTCACTGAGAGAAGGAGCAGGTGGAAGAGAGTTCTGCAGACACAACGGTCTCATTAACACCCACAGGTTAGGGGTGGAGCCTCGGGAGGCGCTTCTGTTCCAGGGTCGCATGGTGGTGGGTGCGCCCCCTCAGCAGGAGTATGGCAGGGCTCCTCCCCAGCTCCTGAACCCAAGGACTCTCTTTCCCCACCAGGCAGCTCCAGAACCCGCCCTCAGAGCCACTTCTGGCCTCCTCCTGTGCCCAGACGGCGTCCTGCGAGTGTGGGGGGAGGCTGGGGGAGGTGATTGCTGTGAGACCACTTTCATCGAGAGCCCCATCACCACCTCCTCCTTCTCAGCTGCTGCTCCCTGCTCCTCAAAGGAGGTGCTGCTGTTTTCTGATGGCAAGTTCGTGGAGTTTTCAGGAGAGGAAGCAAAGGTTCCCTCGTTGTCATACGACATCGATGACGACGACGACTTCCAGGAGCTCGAGGTAAGCAGGTGGACCTCAAACACTTATTCTAATTATCCAAATTAATCCTTCTCACGGATGGATGGACGGATCTGTCCACCTATCTGTCTGTCTGTTTATCATTCATCCATCCTTCTGGCATAATTTCCAGACAGGTCAGGTTAACCCTACAGAAGTCCAGATTCCGCCCCTCTAGGTCCTACAGGAAGTTCTGTATTTCTCAGGGAAGACCAATATTTACTTTGGATTGTTTAGAACAGGAACAGAAAGCTTTGTTTTGGGCTGATGGGCTGAAGATGAAGCAGCAGATGACATATCAGAGTGGATCTGCAGAATATGGACTGTTTTCTGTCTGTTTAAGCTGGATGATTGTGACTGATGGAAACATGACTGTATGTGTTTGATCAGAGCGATTACTCCAGTGAGTCTGAGAGCGAGGACGCCTTCCTGCTGTTGCCTCCTAGAGATCACCTGGGCCTCAGCGTCTTCTCCATGCTCTGCTGTTTCTGCCCACTCGGCATCGCTGCCTTCTACCTGTCGCACGAGGTGAGAAAACAGACCTGAGGGAGAGGTCCTGCCACATGTTCACATTCTGTTACACTGACCACCTAAAATAACTCAGTCTTGAACCGGTTCGGTTTCCGGGCCTTCAAAATTTGTTTGTTTGTGTGTTTTGTTGAGCACTGATGCGTATTTCAACTAGTTTTGAGTCATCAACAGTGGGGGTTACACAGCTCGGTAGTGAGACAGCAGAGCTTGCTGATCTGCATGCAGTGTTCCATTTAAAGCAAAAAGAGAGCATCCAAAAAATACAGTTAATAAATAAAAGGAGAGGGTGACTCATCTGCATATGTTCAGTATCCGCGTGTGAAACAGAAACCAGTAATTTTACAATGGATGTTTAGTGTGTTTTTTGCAAACATGTAAATAATATTTATCCGCTACGTTCTTCATCTTCGCTGCCGTACTTGTTGCTTGTATTGTCTGCAGTTCAACCCGCCCATGGGTGACCTCAAAGTTTGTGCAGAAGAACCAGGTATTCTGTGGTGCATGAATTGAACCTGTTCGCACTCTGGAACTTCTTTTTCGGTGGTAGAAAAATGTGTCACTGGTTCGAAATCACGTTTCTGAACCGGAACAATCTCTAAACCACATTGGTGGAAAAGGGGTATTAGGGGTTTGGCAGAAACCGGGTTCATAGGTTTCTTATTGGAAACTGTAGATTTAACTGCTGTACATTCCACTCTGGAATGTTCCCATTCCTTCTTCCAACACTGAAACACATTCCTGTAGAGGGGACACCAATCCACAAAGACCTCCAGGTGTTACTCTGTCCCATTCTTCCTCCAATCACGTCCTCAAGGGTCCAACAGTTTGAGGTTGTCTCCAACAGTTTCTGTTTGGGACAGGTCAAGACTGCAGGTAGGCCAGTCCAGCAGCGGTACCCTCCTCCATACCATGATACAACCTCCTACCATCACAGAGCCTGGCTGCAGGGACTGGTTGCTGACAGCAGTTTCGATGCTCCCTTTCCACCAAACATCTGGAGAACTGATCCATCTGATCCATGTTCCTTTCCACTGGGTGATGGTCCATCACATCAGGCTTCTTCTCTGCTCAGTAAAGGTGTGAAGGTAACTCTGGATTACAGAGCTGGACCAAGGTTGCCCAAAGATCCAGGCGTTTCTGTCAGCTGTTGGTAAATGATGGTTCTTCTTTCCAGAAGCATGATGGTTCTGGATCCAGAAATGTGAGAGGAATCTCCAACTTTCTCTGACATTTACTCACAAAATACTAACAACAAAGCAGAGACCAACAGCTTCAGTCTGAAGCATCAACATTTATTCAAACATTGATCCAAAGCTAAATAATCAGTGACAATTACTGATCAGTGATTGACTGACTGTTGACCAGGATCATGGATGGATGGATGGATGGATGGATGAACCGATGGATGGATGGACAGACGGACGGACAGATGAACCGACGGACGGATGAACGGACAGATGGATGGATGGAAGAACAATGAATGGATGGATGAACGGATGTGCTCTCTTTCATCCTCTAGACTTGAAAACTGGCTCAGAGTTCATCTGCTTAGGGAGTTTTTCCTCTCCACTGTCGCAACATGCATGCTCAGTATGAGGGATTGCTGCAAAGTCAACGCCAGTGACTGTCCACTGTCTCTACATGCTCATCCAGGAGGAGTGAATGCTGCAAGTCACTGACTGGATGCAATCTGCTGGGTTTCCTTAGATAGAAAAACTTTTAACCAGTTTGAATAATAAACTGAATCTGACTGGTTGATAGTTAGGATTAACTGGAAAGTATGAACCTGACTGGGAATCTGGATGATTGGATTGATTTGACTTTGTAAAGAGCCTTGAGACGACGTGTTGTGATTGATGCTATAGAAATAAAACTGAACTGAATTGAATTGAAGGGAGAGATGTTGTGACTACTGACAAGCTGCTGCAGTTTCTTCTTCGTCTCTTGCTGCTGTTGGCCCACCCTCTGCCACTCTGGGCGTTATATAACTGCTCTGCAGTCAGTTGGGAACCGAGCGCGCTCAGTGAGGATCTGAGGCAGGAAATCATCTGATTTCATTCCTGATCATTAGATTCCTTCACAGGAATCATTTTACAGCTGTGGAACAGCTGTGTGATCACAAGCTTCACAGTCTGACCGCGGCGGCTCCATGTGTAGTACATGTTGTTTCCATGGCAACTCCACTCCTAGAGCTCCATAGTAAGGAGGATGGTTGCCAATAGTAACGCTTCCCACACAGAACCTATCAGTGAAGAACAGAATGACCAGCAGCAGCAGCAGGAGAAAGTTTAAAGGAGCAGTTGACCACTAAGAGTCTGTCAGACTCAGCCCACATCAACATCTGCTCCTGCTGACACTGCAATCAGGATCGGAGAGAAGTAAGTACACCTAGAAATACACAGAGACAGTGTCTTCCCCAAGACCCAAAGTAAAAAGATCAAAAACTAAGTTAAATGGATAAATGGTGAAAACCTATAAGCAATATTTAAACTGATTGGTGTATTTTTGTCTTACCGTCAGTTTGTGGACAATGTGATATTTTTTTTTATTGATTTTTATAACTTTATATAAACATCAACAAAAGTAAACAAAAACAACCCACCCCAAATCAACAAGGAGCACTACAGTGTCCACCTAAAAAAAAAAAAAGACAAAAACATACATACAGCCCACATACACAAAATACAGATAGAGATTCCCAGGCGTGGTTCAAAGTAGTCAGATATTAATTACAGTCTCTGTAAGAAAGATAGCAATGGGTCCCAGATCCTCCGGAATCTGTCCAACTTCTGATGAAGATCATGAGTCAGTTTTTCGACTGGGACAATAGCAGAAATTTGTGATATCCACATATCAACTGTAGGGGCCTGTGGTGCTGACCATATCAGTACTATACATTTCTTGGCCAGGAATAAGAGAATTACAAGCAAATGTTTAGTATCTGCATTAAGTAGAGTGTCTGAAGCATGATTAAAAAGACAGAAGGAGGGAGTTGGTGAGAACCGTTTACCAATGATCTCTTGTATCATCAGATGAACCGCTTTCCAGAAAATTTGAGTACAATTGCAAGACCAAAACAAATGAATAAATGTGCCCCTATGTATTTTGCATTTATGACAAAGATCCGAAGCATCAGGAAACATCCTCCGAAGGCGAACAGGTGTACGATAGAAAAATTTAAAGTTCTGCTCATGTATAGAGACCGAGGTGCAGTTGGGGAGGACCCCATTACAGATGTCCTCCCAATCTGCTTGATCAAACATCAGCCCTAGGTCATGCTCCCACACCAGCCTCACAGCATCATAATCTGAGGAGTCAAAGTCAGATAATAAACTATATATCTTAGAGATAAGTCCTTTAGGAGATTTGGTCATGACAATTACATTCTCTAACTCTGACAATGTTGTGCATAATTGTCCCGTCCTCCAGAGAGAGCTCACAAAATGACAGATCTGTAGGTATTTATAAAAATCTCTATTAGAAATATTGAAATCGGATTTAATTTGTTCAAAGGATTTAACAGAGTCAGAGTCCAGTATGTCCATAATATTTGACAATCCCTTTGATGACCACTCAGACAAACCAATGCTTCTAATCTCTGACGGTAAATCTGGATTCAAAGTTAGCGATGACCAAGAAGAGAGGGTGGGGGAGATACTAAGATATTTCCTCACATCTCGCCAGGCTAGCAAAGTATTATAAACAATAAAGTTGTTTCTGAGATGGGCTATTTGATCTATGCCACTTATAAAGAAAAGAGAATTAAGTTTGCTGGGGAGACAAGACAAGGGATGCTGAAAGGGGTGGCGACAGACTTTCCTAAGTTGATTTTATATCCTGACAAAGCACCGAAGGTAGCCATAGATTCCAGGATAGCTGGAATAGATTTCTCAGGATTGCACATATACAGTTGTACATCATCTGCAAATAATGAAATTACATGTTTTCTACCCCCTATATTGACTCCAGATACATCCAGATTACTCCTGATAAGCTCGGCCAGAGGTTCAATAAACAATGTAAACAATAAGGGTGAAAGGGGGCACCCCTGCCTACAACCTCTATGAATCTTGAAGGTCCCAGACATCAAACCATTCGTGTTAACTGAGGCTGTTGGGTCTGAATAAAAGCTTTTAACCAGCTTGATGAAATTTGGGCCTAGACCGAATTTATGCAACACCTGAAAAAGAAACTGCCATACAACTCGGTCAAAAGCCTTCTCGGCATCAAGGGAAACAATTACTGCTGGCTCTTTGTGAGTATTAAGGTACTGAACAACATTAAGAATTCGCTGTGTATTGTCTGTGCCATATCTCAGTTTTATAAACCCTGCCTGATCTGGGTTTATTATTTTAGGGAGGATGTTCTCCAATCTCCGGGCCAATACTTTTGCCACAATTTTATAATCAACATTAAGCAAACTAATCGGTCTGAAGGAGGAGCAATCCAGGAGACTTTTACCTTCTTTCAAAAGAAGACTGATAGAAGCGTGTCTCCACGAGGGGGTATGCCATTACTCAAAATGTCATTAACAGCAGGCATGAATATTGGTTGAATCTCTGGCCAAAATAACTTAAAAAATTCCAACGGAAACCCATCAGGTCCAGGACATTTTCTATTTGGCATAGATTTAATTGCAGCCCAAACTTCCTCCGGAGTGATAACAGCATCTAAGAAGGCACGATCCTCTCCCGTGACAGAGGGTAGAGATATACTGCTCAGATAAGAGAAAATATCTTCCGGGTCAGCCATGTCCGTATTGTATAGAGATGTATAAAAATCCCAGAAAGCGCTGTTAATAATTATTGGGTCGTGTGTGACATCCTCGTTCTGCGTTCTTATCATATTAATTAAGCGACTATTATTTTGATTTTTCAATAAATGGGAAAGCATGCGACTGGGCTTATTACCAAATTCATAGTATTTCTGTTTAGTATAAAGTAGTATTTTATGAACTTGACAGGTGTAGTCTATGTTAAGATCAGACTTAACAGCCATTAATGCCTTTAAATTTGACAATGTTGGTGATTGTTTGTGTATTTGCTCCAATCGAATCACCTCTCTTTCGAGATTGTTTCTCCTCTCTGCCAGAAACGCTTTTTGGTGAGAGCAGTAAGAAATAAGCTAACCGCGCAAAGTGGCTTTTGCCGCATCCCAGATTATAACAGAAGATACAGGAGAGTTTTTGTTACCGAGCCAGAACTGCAATAGGTTACTCCGGACAAAGTTACAAAAGGATTCATTATCCAAAAAGGATGCATTGAATTTCCAAGTGAAAGTTCTAGGCATACGAAACAATGGATCAACACCTAAAAATACTGGTGCATGGTCCGACAAAACTATGGGGTCTATGGTACAGCTTCGAACTGAATGTAAAAGTGACCTAGGGATAAAAAAATAATCCAATCTGGAATAAGTGTTATGGGGATGTGAATAAAATGTATAGTCCCTTACTTAGGATTTAAATGTCGCCAAATATCTATCAAACCAGTTTCTGTATGTACGTTTTTTAGGACAGCTGAACCTTTCGGGTTCGGCAATTTTGCAGAGGAGGACCTATCCAGAGATGCGTTCATTGCGCAATTAAAGTCACCAGCCAAAAAACCGAACCCTCTACAATGATGGTTAAACAATAAGATCATTCGCGACATAAATTGAGGCTCGTACTCGTACTCATCGTCTTCCGCTTATCTGGAACCGGGTCGCGGGGGCAGCAGACTCAGCAGAGACACCCAGACGTCCCTCTCCCCAGACACCTCCTCCAGCTCCTCCGGGGGGAGCCCAAGGCGTTCCCAGGCCAGCCGAGAGACATAGTCCCTCCAGCCTGTCCTGGGCCGTCCCGGTGGGACGTGCCTGGAACACCTCTCGAGGAAGGCGTCCAGGAGGCATCCGGTATAGATGCCCGAGCCACCTCAACTGGCTCCTCTCGATGTGGAGGAGCAGCGGCTCTACTCCGAGCCCCTCCCGAATGGCCGAGCTCCTCACCCTATCTCTAAGGGAGTGCCCGGCCACCCTACGGAGGAAGCTCATTTCAGCCGCTTGTATCCGGGATCTCGTTCTTTCGGTCATGACCCAAAGTTCACGGCCATAGGTGAGGGTAGGAACATAGACCGACCGGTAAATCGAGAGTTTCGCTTTTCGGCTCAGCTCTCTCTTCACCACAAAGGACCGGCACAGCGCCCCATTACTGCGGCAGCCGCACTGATCCGTCTGTTGATCTCCCGCTCCATTCTTCCCTCACTCGTGAACAAGACCCCGAGATACTTGAACTCCTCCACTTGAGGCAGGAACTCCCTTCCAACCTGAAGAGGACAAGCCACCCTTTTCCGGTTGAGTACCATGGCCTCTGACTTGGAGGAGCTGACCTTCATCCCAGCCGCTTCACACTCGGCTGCGAACCGCCCCAGCGCATGCTGTAGGTCTTGGCTAGAGGGGGCCAGCAGGACCACATCATCTGCAAAAAGAAGAGACGAAATCCACTGGTCCCCGAACCAGACCCCCTCCGGCCCTTGGCTGCGTCTCCTGCTCCGCATCTCCTGCTCCGCTCGTACAGGGACCGGATGGCCCCTAATAAAGGGCCCCCGATTCCATACTCCTGGAGCACCCCCCACAAGGCATCACGAGGTACACAGTCGAATGCCCTCTCCAGGTCCACAAAACACGCGTGAACCGGTTGGGCAAACTCCCATGAGCCCTCAAGTACCCTGTAGAGGGTATAGAGCTGGTCCAGTGTTCCACGGCCGGGACGAAAACCACACTGCTCCTCCTGAAGCCGAGGTTTGACTATCGGCCGGACTCTCCTCTCCAATACCCTGGTGTAGGCCTTACCAGGGAGGCTGAGGAGTGTGATCCCCCTGTAGTTGGAACACACCCTCCAGTCCCCCTTCTTATGAAGGGGTACCACCACCCCGGTCTGCCAGTCCAGAAGTACTGTCCCCGACCGCCATGCAATGTTGAAGAGGCGTGTCAACCATGACAGCCCCACAACATCCAGAGATTTGAGGTACTCAGGCCGGATCTCATCCACCCCCGAAGCCTTGCCACCGCGGAGCTTTTTAACCACCTCGGTGACTTCAGCCTGGGTGATGAAAGAGTCCAACCCCGAGTCCCCAGCCTCTGTTTCCACCAGGGAATGCGTGATGGCAGGATTGAAGAGATCCTCGAAGTACTCAGTCCCCAGTCGAGGTCAGCAGCCTCCCACCCCCACTATAAACAGTGTTGGCAAAGCACTGCTTCCCCCTCCTGAGGCGCCGGACGGTTTGGCAGAATCGCTTCGAGGCCGACCGGTAGTCCTTCTCCATGGCCTCACCGAACTCCTCCCAGGCCCGAGTTTTTGCCTCTGCCACCACCCGGGCCGCGGCACACTTGGCCTCACGGTACCCATCAGCCGCCTCAGGAGTCCCACAAGCCAACCACAGCCGATAGGACTCTTTCTTCAGCTTGACAGCATCCCTTACTGCCGGTGTCCACCACCGGGTTTTGGGATTGCCGCCGCGACAGGCACCACAGACCTTACGGCCGCAGCTACGGGCAGCAGCATCGACAATAGATGCGGAGAACATGGTCCACTCGGACTCTATGTCTCCAACATCCCCCGGAATCTGGTCAAAGCTCTCCCGGAGGTGGGAGTTGAATACATCCCTGGCCGAGGGCTCCGCCAGGAGTTCCCAGCAGACCCTCACTATGCGCTTGGGCCTGCCAAGTCTGTCCGGCTTTCTCCTCCTCCAGCGGATCCAACTCACCACCAGGTGGTGATCAGTGGACAGCTCAGCCCCTCTCTTCACCCGAGTGTCCAAAAGGTCGAAGGTCTGATGATACGTCAACAAAGTCGATCATTGACCTCCTGCCTAGGGTGTCCTGGTGCCAAGTGCACTGATGGACACCCTTATGTTTGAACATGGTGTTCATTATGGACAATCCGTGACTAGCACAGAAGTCCAATAACAAAACACCACTCGGATTCAGATCGGGGAGGCCATTCCTCCCGATCACGCCTCTCCAGGTGTCACTGTCGTTTCCCACGTGGGCGTTGAAGTCCCCCAGCAGAATAATGGAGTCCCCAGGAGGGGCACTATCCAGCACCCCCGACAGGGACACCAAGAAGGCCGGGTACTCCGCACTACCGCTCGGCCCGTAGGCCGAAACGACAGTCAGAGACCTATCCCCGACCCGAAGGCGCAGGGATGCGACCCTCTCATCCACCGGGGTAAACCCCAACACGAGATGGCTGAGCTGGGGGGCAACAAGCAAACCCACCCCAGCCCACCGCCTCTCCCCGTGGGCCACTCCAGAGTAGAAGAGAGTCCAGCCCCTCTCAAGGAGATGGGTTCCAGAGCCCACGCTGTGCGTGGAGGTGAGCCCGACTATTTCTAGTCGATATCTCTCGACCTCCCGCACAAGCTCAGGCTCCTTCCCCCCCAGCGAGGTAACATTCCACGTCCCTAGAGCCAGCCTAAGCATCCGGGGATCGGGCCGCTGAGGTCTCCACCTTCATCCGCCACCCAATCCTGCATAAATTGAGGCGAGTCATCATTAGGAGCATATACATTGAGAATAGTTATATGATGTCCATAGATCGAGCCCCTAATTAAAATAAATCTCCCCTCTGAGTCCCTCTCCTCATGCTCCAGAATAAAAGGAAGATTCTTGTGTATAAGAAAGGCTGTTCCCTTCTTATTTTGTGAGTGGGAGGAAAAATATACATTACCTACCCAGTCCCTCTTAAGTTTCAAATGTTCTGTAGCAGATAACCTAGTTTCCTGTAATAATGCTATATCAAGTTTGTTTTTTTTTCAGATAAGTCAAAACCTTCGTCCTCTTAATCACATGACCCAGTCCCTGTACATTCCAGGTAATAATCTTAAGATAACCAGACATACAAACAGTAAGGGCAGAAAACAGCTCTTAAACATGGTGTCATATTTGAATAAATTAGTCTGTACATAGGGATCCATTCATGTATAAAAAAAAGACACATTTAGGCTCCTGACATTTAACACCAAAAAAATAAAAGAAATAAAATACCGAATCTGCAAACAGCAGCATTCACCCTCCCCTATCCTGTCCCCAAACGACAGAAAAAAACCCCCAAGAAGATGTCACTCTTATTTCCAAACGGCATCCAACACCCGAGTTTTACAGTACGATCACAGCAACAACCAGACGCTCAAAACACCATCCGTGGTCCAGGCCAAAAAAAAATAATAAATAAACCACACTGAGAAACGTCCCAACATAGTAAACTCAAAAAGAAGGAAAAAACAGTGTTCTATGGGTCTCAGCGTGGATATAAAGTCCATCCTCCTCCATCTTTTCTAAACAAAGCAGGGAATAATAAAAATATTACCTCATTTAAGAGAGTCCAGAAATACAGCGGCAGCCTCAGGCGTATCGAAAAAGCGGATTCGCCCCTCATGAAGGCATCGGAGACGAGCCGGATAGGCAAATCCACGGTATTTGTCGTAGCGGATCAGCGCCTTCACCACAGCACCAAATTCTCGCCTCCTCCTTAGGACCTCCGCAGAGAGATCAGGGTAGAATCTCAGTTGAGAGCCGCCATGGTAGATGTCGCGCTTCTTCTTTGCTGCACTAAGCACAGCCTCTCTGTGTGTATATCGCAGAAAACGGACCAGGATACTCCGTGGTGGCCTATCCGGGGCCGGAGCAGGAGCTAAAGCCCTATAGGCACGTTCGATCTCCAATGCTGGATGATCAGCTGGTAAACCGACCAAGGTCGGTAACATTTTTTGGAGAAAGTCCACAAGCAGAATGCCGCCCTCTACCTTCTCTGGTAAGTTAATGATTTTTAAATTTTTACGCCGACACGGTTCTCCAGGTCATCTATTTTTTAATGCAGATGTTCCACTAACTTCTCCATGGCGGCTATGATTGTCCTATGGGCACCGAGGCCGTCCTCTGTCCCGGAGATTCTCCCTTCGGCCTGCTCCATGCGTTTTTCCAAGTCCGCCGCTGTACTACAGAGCAGCGAAATGGAGCTCTCCACCGAGCCGACAGATGCCTTTAAGTCGCACAATGCGACATCAATAGTATCGAGTCGTGTGCCGATTGATGCATCCATATCTTTCATCCGGGAGGCCAACGACTTTACCTCAGATAAAATCAGCTCCATAGTTGTTTGGTTAGTTACCTCTGAGTTGTTACCATTAGCTTCAGCCTAACTTGACTCCTTCGAAATGGTTTTCTTCTTGGTGGAAGAACCGGGCGGGGAGAAAATTGGGAAATCTTTTTCACGATGTGGTCTAGGCATCCCCGAAGTGTTTCAAAATCGACAAGGTCATATTTAACTGGAGGAAGTTATGAACATATTTTAAGCCTGGGGCGGAGAAGAGCCTCAAGCATCCATCTTGGTCCGGACCATGTGACTTCCAATGTGATATTTTATTGTATACCGATGATGGTATTTTTACTCCTGCTATAAACAAAGTTGCAGGCAGGTTGACGGATGTTACGGCAATGGTTGCATGCTGACTCAGTAGATCCTGTTTCTATCTGAACAAATGAAAAACTGTTGGATTTTCGTTCTGTCAGCAGAACCATCTCGGTTCGGTTAGGTTTCTCTATGTAAATATTTAGGTTTTTGTTCAGATTTCAATATTCACATGAGCTATTGTTTGGAAAGCTATTTTGTTGAAATATCACCTGTTTACAAGCAATTTACAGAACAAACAGACCCAGTTCACATACAGAACTAGAAAAGGTCCTGGAGTCATTTTGATGGTTTTGGCAAGTATGGGCCTGTTTTCCCCATCATGGGAAAGGTTTAGTTGTAAGGTCCAATGTGCATCAGGATCAAATGTCAAAGCTTAAAGGGCTTAGAGGAAGAGAAGCTTTGTACCACAGCTGGGAACACAAATACATGCAGCTTATAGTGGTCCAGTCTCTAAAATGTGGGCAAAGTTTGGGTTCATCTGGGGAATTTTGGCCAGATATTTACCTGCTGTGGCAGTAAGAAGAGATCTCATTGGTTATTCTTTAATTGTAAGATCTATGCTAAATTAATAGATATACATTCTATATATCCTACTATATTGTATAATAAGCTTTTAAACTTTGACTTTTATTTTTTAAATTATCACTAAGCTTTATTTTGAAAGTTCAAAGTGGTCTAATTTCTAACACTGGTTTAGCTCCAGCAGTAAATTAACACCTAATTCTATTTTAATCTGCTTTGTGAAATATGAAGGCTTTTGTTTTGTTTAGAGTATGTTTTGGTCTTATTTTGAAAGTCCAGCATGGTTTTCCTTTCAGGATTTGTTTAGATCCATTAGTCATGTAGAATTTTATGAACTTTCTACTGACTGAAACTGTGGAGCACTGTTGTAGACCCACTTGGAACACCTTATTTATCTGAGGACATGACGATGACTCACATTTTAAACGGCACCTGGTACAATGTGGCCTAAAACTGGAGGAGTGTGTTATTCTGTCCAGAGTTTTATATTAATAATCCAAGCCTAACATGTTGGTCAACCTACTCAGACCAGAGGCTCCACCTTAGATCTGGTTCTAACCTTGTTTTATCTGCCAACATTTCTTCCATCTCAGATCATCACTGGGTTGATTTCACTGTTGATGATTTCAGATCCCAGGAAATCCCTGAAAGACAGTCAGGAGACACAATGTGACCTCTGATTGGCTGAAAACGTTATTACAGTTTTAAAGACATTTTACCTTCTGCACATGACTCTGTTAATAACTTTACCAGTAAAATAAAGTCTGCTTAAATCTGAAACTAAAAAGGAGACACCTGTCCAGAATCTCTGAGACCTGCTAGAAAAGAGGAAACATCATGTTAATTTCCCATCTACAGGAAGCCCCCTGACTGACGAGCTTAACTGAATGTAAGAGCAGAGGGCGGTTAATTAGCTTTCCTGCGCCTCATCCTGAGCTTTACCTGATGGAACGTTGTTGCAGAAATGGATGATGTTCGTGTCAGGATGGGATTCCCCTGCCTATGTCAATCAGAAGGACTTGGATGATTATCATGGAGAAACTCTGATGGTTCTTTGTGGAACGTTTAGTGTTAAATATGACCTCAATAAAATGCATTCTTCAAACGAGAGAATTAAAATGGCAGCTTAGCTGTTCTATGTAGGATTGGTGTCGGGGTGCGAAGAGGCGGGTGTTGAAGTCCGTCATCAGATTATCCTACCTATACAAAACCCACAGGTAGCAAGCACATCAGCAGCAAACTTTAACCTGCAGAGGAATCAAACAGCATTAGAGACACAAAAACCTTATTTTGCATAAAAAAGGGAACAGAAACAAGCATGTCCCAGTTATCCCTGTAATCATGTTTTACAGGCATATGTTGTGTGAACGTCTTTATATCTTCATAATCCCACACCTCCATCAAAGTTCTTGTCAGGGACCAAGCTATAAAGCATAGAGGGGACAGGTGTTCAATTACAAAGGTGGGTTTTATTTACCTAAGAGTATGAAAAATGGTTAACAAATCCAAAACGTGTACAGAGGTCTACTCAATAAACTAGACTCAGAAATCATGACTAACCAAACCTCAAACAAACATAAAACAAACTGACCCCCTGAACTGACGCATTAGGGAACTTAAATACTGGTTACGCTAAACCCCATGAAACACAAAGAAAAGACAAAATGGCTGCCACATAACAAACTAACACAAAACAATGAAATAAACCCCAAACAGTCCTTAGGCAATGAAGCATGTGGTTCAGTCCAATGAGGCTCTCAGCAGTATTTCAGGTCCTTCAGACCTTTGCCAGCCAGGAAGAAGCCAAACCCCCCCAGGTATTCAAACATAACAGAGAATGTTGCAGTGCCGATATGCGAGCACTCCATATAAACACTGTAAGGTGTGATGGAAAAATAATCTAATTGAATAACCAAACAATATACTGAATGATAAGGAAAATGTATTTGAAGTAGTGACAACAACGTAAACCAAGCCAGTGGTGAGGTTTGGATCTTATCATGTGTGGCTCACCATCACAGTGCTGAACTCCCTAAATGAATATGTTCTGTTAGTCTGCAGACAGAAGACATGATTTATGCTTTAGTTCATAATATTATTAAAATGCTGAGTTTAGTTCAGATTTTTATCAAACATATAAAATCCTGATTATTCAGAAGCGTCATTCCAAACATAAAGTAGGTGGATGTTGTGGGAGAACATGCTTCTGGAACAGCGGGAGTCCAGAATATCCAGATACCACACACTGAAACTTCCACAGACCCACTTTATTGGTACCAGAGCTAGGCCAGCACCAGTATCAGTTAAGCACTGGAACCAGCTTGGTTGAAAGTAGGCTCCAGAGTTTATGTTCAGATGACCAAGCTTCTGATCCAGTTATTTTCTGTATACACTATATGTTCGGTTCTGTTATAATTTTGTTCCTAAAAAAAGAAAAGAAAAGTTATACCATCATCAGAATGAACAAAAACTCTGCACATACGCAGCTCATTGCAGGTTGCCAGAGAACCAGTCCGCAGCCTGTTGTAGCCGGTTGCTGTGCGTAATATCAGGTCCAACTCATTCACGTGGCGACTTTCTTCCTCAGAAAGTTTCTGTTAGTTTACCAGAAACGTAATAGATTTGGCGCTAGGTGCTTTTTTACATAAAGTCGATCAGAGGCTTTGAAAAGGTGCTAAATCGAGTGACAAAAGTGCTAATTTGGCAACACTGCAAATGCTATACAACCTGATTGACAGCTCTGGTCGGGGTGGCCAGGTGGGGTGGCCCATCAGATTCCACGGGTAGCCGGTGCCACCCCAAGCCACCCCTGTGGGCGCGCCCCTGCCAGATCAGAGTCATGCTGTGGAATCATGCAGAAGCTTTTTCCACCAGCTTATTTCCTCTAATATCAATGTCAGTAAGATTTCCTGAAACATCTCATCACCACTTATGTCTCTAGCTTAGCATAGCTCCGCTCCTGTCGGTCTCTCTCTACTCCATACAGAACCGGTTGGGTCCCAATGGACCCACAGGCGGCCGGAGTTCTGGCTTGAAGCTCCGCCTCCAGCCGTCAGGTGGCTGTGCTGCTATTAACGCTACTGTGTGACATTGACTCATTAAAATCATCTAGTGAAACGATAAAAAATAAATAGAAAATAAAAACAAATACACTAAAAACTAATATTGTTTGTATTGTTGTATGTGCCGGAATGTCTTATGTGTTTCCATGTATAAAATGATCCACTGGGATAATTATCTGGACCACAGCCCAGCCAGAACTTATAAAATAAGGCTCAAAGGTTCTCAATTCAATTCAATTCAGTTTATTTATATAGCGCCAATTCACAACACATGTCGTCTCAAGGCACTTCACAAAAGTCAGGTACATACATTACAATTAATCCTAATCATTGAACAGTGCAGCCAGATTCAGTTATTTATTCAAATTGGATAAAAAGTTTTTCTATCTAAGGAAACCCAGCAGATTGCATCCAGTCAGTGACTTGCAGCATTCACTCCTCCTGGATGAGCATGTAGAGACAGTGGACAGTCACTGGCGTTGACTTTGCAGCAATCCCTCATACTGAGCATGCATGTAGCGACAGTGGAGAGGAAAAACTCCCTTTTAACACGAAGAAACCTCCAGCAGAACCACAACAAGGCTCAGTGTGAGCGGCCATCTGCCACGACCGACTGGGGGTTAGAGAGAACAGAGCAGAGACACAAAGAGAACAAAGAAGCACTGATCCAGGAGTACTTTCTATGGGAAGGAAAAGTAGATGTTAATGGATGTAGATCCTTTAGTCGTTTCATCTAGAAAGAAAGAACAGATAAACTCTGAGCCAGTTTTTAAGGTTAGAGTCTGAAGAGAGCACATAGAGTTAGTCACAGTAAAAGCTCAGTCAGTAGCTATGTCTAGGAGAGAGAAATGGTTAAACACTGAAAGACAGGGCCATGTGGATCATCGGTAGAGGGTGAGCATTAAGTTGTTGCCAGCAGAAGCTTGGAGGATTCCCCTCTCCAGAAAGGTGCCACAGGTAGACACAGAGTCAGGCCAGGTGTAGCTTCTAGGAAGAGAAAAGAGAGAGAACAAAGTTAAAAGCTGAAATAACAGCAAATAATACAAATTTGAAGAGTAGTTTGAGAATGTAGCGAAGAGGGAGAAAGTGGTCATTATTTCCTCCAGCAGCCTAAGCCTATAGCAGCATAACTACACAGATAGCTCAGGATAACCTAAGCCACTCTAACTATAAGCTTTAAGCTTTATCAAAAAAGAAAGTTCTGATGTGGGAGGGTTGGTGAAGATCCAAAGTTTGCCTGAAGAACATTTTGGGCTTCATCTGGTCTTCCTCCTCTTTGACCCGATGAAGGCAGTCTGATTACGGGCAGCTGCTCTCTGCCTGCTCCCTCCTCCTGCAGACGCTGGTTCTCTGAAGGACCGTCAATAAATGTCAGAACCAAACCTGCTGTTTCATGGTGGTTTGTTTTGTGTGTTTTAGGGGAAATGTTTTTCAAGTCAAGTTAATTCATTTAGCGTCTGAACAGCTGATTTTATGTGTGATCAGCTGGTTTAGGATGTTATTAAATACAGCGGCCCCCCTACCTGCGTGTGATTCAGAAAACTGATGTGTCCTTTTTCTTTCAGCCTTCAGGTTGGTTTATGATTGGTAAATAAATTATATTTGGGGTTGACCCGCTCCGGCCATTGTGGTCCTTAATATTATTGTAGTTTTATTACCTTCTCCCTGCACGACGTCTAGGAAAACCTTCTAATTTCTCTTGGTCCCATGGCTAACCAGTGGACAGCAGTCTGTTCATGTCACATGTAATAATAATAATGATACTAGCTTGTTTGTATAGCCCTTTACAATAACCACTGGGTTTACCAAAGTGCTTTACATTAAGTAAAATAAAATAAAACGCGTAAAACATAATCAATGAAACAGGGTTAGAGTAAAAAAAAAGACAGACACATAAGAAACAAAAAAGAGTCATATCTTAAAGCCATTTTAAATAGATGTGTCTTCAGTCTCGACTTGAAGAGCCTCAGGTCAGAGATCAGTCCTAATTCGGCTGGGAGTTTATTCCAAAGTCTAGGAGCTGCCACAGTAAAGGCTTGATCACCCCAGTGCTTATATTTACACCTGGGCTCCTCCAAGAGGTGCTGATTTAAGGCCCTAAAGACTCGGCTATGCACACTAACAGTTAAAGGATCATACAAATACAATGAAGCCAAAGCATTTAGAGCTTTAAAAACAAGCATTGAAGTTTAAAACCAATCCTAAACCTAATGGTGTGATATGATCCTCTTTTCTAGTGCTTGTCATAAGATGACTCAGCCTTGGTCAGACCTGCTCAGGGACAGGGACCAGAAAACTAGGTACTGGTACGGAAAAAACAGTAAAGGAAACGCTGTCAAAGCAGGCCGAGGGGAGTGGAGCCACGCTAAGTACAGCCTGTGGAAAAGCGGAATTTCTGAGCATCCCGATACGTCCAGAACCCTGTGAAGATTTGGATTGTACTGCACACAGTCGGATAGAAACAATTCTGGTCAAGGGTTAGGGTTAGGGTTAGGGTTAGGGTTAGGCCAGCCAGAAGAAAAACAGATTTAAACTTGCAGAGGTATGCGGGTTATTGTTGTGTCTCCCTGCAGGGGGCGTAATTCGTGTCTCTTTTCTCGTGTCTCCCCAGACCAACAAGGCGGTGTCTAAAGGTGACTTCCACCTGGCCAGCTCCAGCTCCAGACGGGCACTCTTCCTCGCCGTCTTGTCCATCACCATCGGAACCGGGATCTATGTGGGCGTGGCTGTGGCGCTCATTGCCTACTTGTCCAAGAACCACCAATGGTAGCCATGACAACAATAACGGAAGTTACTCATCATCAATCGGATGCTATGTACAGCGGTGGGTGGAGCCCAGTCAGTCCACTGGTGCTGGCCAGTCACAGCAGCTTTGGGGTATTCAGAGTTTTGGATCTGGACCTGGAACCTCTGGGGCTTTGGATACCTGAATCTGCTCCTGGGCTTCCTATGTTTTCTACAGGTTATTTAGACGTCTTCTGTCTCGTCTGTTTTTCTGTGGTTCTAAGGATTTTTCCCTGCAGGATTTCTCATCCTTTTTTAATAATCTCCATCATCATCAAAGTGTCCCTCAGACATACATAGTGATTATGTGTTTTAGGTTGATGATGTTCTAAACAGCAGAACCAAGCTATTTATATGGATGCTGCTTTAAATGAATGGTTCTGATGTTCTAATCGTATGTTGCTGGCCTCACTGAAATATTCTGGTTGCTCGAATGAGGTCTTTCATTGGTTCGGTTTTCTGTCTGCTACCTCCATTTTTCTTAACTCAGTTGTTCTGTTCTGGTCCATTTTAGGTTCTGGTTCTGGTTCTAGAACTAAAAGGAGAAATAAACAGATTTCCTTCCTGATCTCTGCTTTGGTCTTCTGATTTAATGTAAAAAGAATTTCTGTTCACAGTGGGACTGACTTCACCATAATTGGACCTGGACAGGAAAATCATGTGGACTGGGATCACTGCTCTGGATCATCGGTTTCCCTCATCATGATGTTACCTGCCAGGTGTGGAGATGAAGGGCAGTGGTGCTCATCCCACTGAGCTGGCACTTTGGATTACTGGCTCACTATGTTCTGCACCTCTATTTGCGATATTCTGTCACTTTTAGAGGTTCTGCAGCTTAGATCCTTACCCAGACTCTGATCCAGACTCTGTTCAGGTCCTGATCCAGTCTGTGGTCAGAATCAGCCTCAGAACCGAACAGGAATGTTTTTCGGAGTAACTGAAAGAAAGAAGCACACCAGTTTCCTGGTTTTGGATAACAGGAACCCGACCCAGTATTTTAGCAGTGACCTGAACCAGGTGTTCTGTTCTGCTCAGCTGTGGAGGTCAAGCTCCTCCCTCCATTCTCTAAATAAAGGAATTCATGTTCTAAATTGTATCCATATTTAATGAAACGTATGCTGGGATCTATTTCCCAGTGCTAATGAGGTGGGCGGTCCTACAGTCAAGCTGAAAGCTGATTGGTCTGATAATTAAAGTTTAGTCAGCATTGTGAGCAGATTCATATTTATCAGGTGTGTCGTGACATCACACAATGACTCACCTGTCTGCTCATTTACTCGCTGGAAAACAGAAATAAAATCCAGAGTTTAAAGAACAGTTCTGCTGGCTTGTTCTGTTATGTTCCCCCCCGAAAGCTCAGACCTTCTTTATGAATGTATCTCCATCCTTCCTTCGAGCTGCGAAGCTGCCACTCGAAGGTTCTCTAAGCTTCCTGCAGCATCTCCAACTTCAGTTATTTCATAGTGGTGGGATGAACCTGCTGAGGGTATTGGTGACAGGTCTGAAGGTCACATGACTTAGGTCAGGGCTATTTTCTGAACCTCCAGAGCTTGTTCACACAGACCTTCAGGCTCTCTGTTCTCTGCAGCTCATCATAACAAAGCCAGTCTGATCTGAAGAACTTGGAGCCGATCCCAGAAGATTAAACATGATGTCAGAACTGAGACAGAACTATTCATCTCACCTAGAACAGAACCAAAACATATCCTCTGATTATTAAAGCTTTTTCAGTAGACGATCTGAAGCTGGTGCTCCTAGTTTCTTTCTGGAACCCCTGAAAGTGGGAGTGTTGCATGATACATTGAAAGGATCAGAGTGGATCAGCTTACCTTTAATCTCCGACCTCTGACCCACAGTCACATGGTCTCAGGTGTCATGTTCAGATGATCAGCCTGGTCATGATTCTTTCACTTATCATTGGAGTGCTGAAGCTCATCTTCAACTGGAACCCTAAACGAATTCAGTTCATCAGAACCATTTGTGTTCTGCTTAGGCTGATGTTCTAGTTCTGCAGCAAAGAGCCTGGTCCAGGCCCCTGGGGTTGCTTTCTGCGTCACGACTGCCGCTCTGAGCCTCACCTGACATCAGCAGAGTTAATCTGTGCTCTGAGCTGATTAACATCTTCATCTGTTTAGCTGCTGCAACGATGCAGCAACCTGCAGAAAAACACTGTTGATCTTTAAAAAAACGCTAAACCAAAACATCTGTTAAACATCTGCAGAAGGTACACGGAACCCAGAGAAACTTATGAGGTTCTATATCTTGAAACCCCTGACAATTTCTGTAAAAGGTTTGTAAACACCGAGATGGATCCAGCTTGAAAACATTTGGATCTTCAGGAGAGAATTGCTCTTCAGGTCATCAGTTTGAGGTGGACGGAGGGGTTTCCAATTCAAGGATGATTTAAGGTGAGCCTCAGAAGCACCATCTGCAGGTGATTGAAGCTGATGTTGAATAAAAGACGAAGGAAACAGTTTGGTTCTGGTGTTTTATGGAACACAGCAGAGTCTCTACAAACATCACAAAACATCTCTACCTACACAGCGCTTCTACACACTCAGCTACCGTGTGCTGCTCGGTCCAGTGTCAGGCCCAACACATTTCACCCTGCACGCTGTCTGCCAGGCTCAGCTGACCTATTGCATTGAGCATGCTCAGAAACATTCAAAGTGTACCAAATAGTGAAAGGATCTTCAGACTCTTTTCAGAACA
Organism: Crenichthys baileyi; assembly: GCA_036173005.1. Taxonomy (NCBI): domain Eukaryota; kingdom Metazoa; phylum Chordata; class Actinopteri; order Cyprinodontiformes; family Goodeidae; genus Crenichthys; species Crenichthys baileyi. Next base: position 120,718 of record JAHHUM010000117.1, on the reverse strand, counting down.
GCTGGAGAAACAGAACAGCTGTGGAGATGGATGTGCAGACACAGCTGCTGCATTCAGGAACATGTCTGACATAACTCTGACATCACTTCCTGTAACTCAGTCACCATTTTCTTTTACTCTAACAACACTTCCAGTCTGCTAAGATCACTTCCTGCAAGTCTGACATCATTTCCTCTAACTTCACCACCGCTTCTAGCAGTTCTACAGTTCTGGTCGCTCTGACATCCTTTCTGCTTCTTAACCTTCTGTAGCACTGACATCCCTTCTTGGCTGTTGACATAATTTCCAGTAATTATGACATCACTTCCTGACTGATGACATAACTTGTTTCAAACTCTGACATCATCTAATTTCAGCTGCCATAATTCCCTGCAACTCTGACATGACTTCTTTTCTGTTGTCATAATTTTCTGTAATTATGACATCACTTCCTGTACCTCTGACATCACTATGGCTGTGTCCAAATTCAGGGGCTTCATCCTTCAAAGGCCACATTTGTAGGCCGATTACATCCTAGCGAGGTGACGAAGATTGTCCAAATTCGAAGGCTCACCCAAATGCATCCGACATCTCTCCAGATGTGACGGACGGGTCCGGATGGACCTGAATAAGTTGCTCTACAAATACATTGATTTAAGCTTCACAAAGTTAATGTCAGTGTTTAAGTTGTTATAAGTTTAACTAATAAATTAAACAAATAGTATTTGTCATCAATGTGTTTTATTTTATATCTATGGACATAAAGATTATTGTGAACATTTTAAACGTCTAAGTAATGAACGAGAATAAAATGAAAAGATAAGAAAACAAAACATTTTACAGAACAGGCTGAGATACAACAACGACGGTACAACTGCTGGAGTTCCTCACACTGTCACAGTTGCTAGGTGACAGAAGTTGCACTGAGGCAAGGGTGGGAACAGACCGTCCAGTTTCACAGCCAATCACTTCTGGCCTTCGCGCTTTTGGTGGCCTCGGAAGCACCCGGCCTACATAGACCCTGATTCTGATGCAGCCCCTGACTTTGGACACAGCATATGTGTAATTATGGCAGGACTTCCTGTCTGTTGACATCACTTCCTACCTGCAGCTGTGTATCCCCGACAGTACGCCTAATGCACAGCTGGATCATCCTGCATAAACTTCACTGTAAAATCCAGATGTGCAAGAGTTTACCTGCAGGTGTGTAAAACGGTGTACGATGACCTGCTCTTTTGCTGTCTGTTTCCATAGCAACCCACCTCACCAGAGGTCAGTGGTGGAAAGGACCAGAGCCCGACCGATACTGAATGTCGACACACAAACAAAAATGAGAAGGTAAAAAAAAAAAAAAATGTTATAACAAATTATAATATTATATTATTATAATATAATATGTTTGGCAAGAGTCCTTCAAAGTTGCGCGCTCTGCAGGACAAACTGTTGAACTGCCGCAGCAACCACATGTCCGACATGTTGGATGCCAGATGAGCCGAGTCATTGGTATCGGTCGGGCTCAGGTCACCTGGACTCCATCAGATTCATATACAGCAGCCAGGTTCTGTTCATTTCAAAATGTAACCTGTTTGACATATTTACAGTCCGGAAACAATCCATGTTGTCTGTGTTGGGGTGTGTGTTTATGTCTCAGTGTGTGTCATAAATGCTGGGTGCACATGCTTAGTGGTGTTTGTGCGGTTCTTGAAAACGGCGCCTCCTCTCGTGGCCCCCATTCTTGTGGGAGGGGCATATGGCTGCTGTAGGGGTGGGGGGAGGGGGAGACCTCAGTTTTTTGTGTTGGGCGGGGCTTTCAGGTCGTGGCCTCAGGAGAGTCCCCGCCCTCCTCCACCTGGTTGGCCCGTCCCACCGTCTTGATTTTGGTGAGCATGTCAGCGAGGGTGTCCTTGAAGCCTTTCTCCAGCAGCCAACCTTCGCTCTCACATTCAGGATTCTCCGGGTCCGCCATGGTCTCAAGAGCCGTGCTCAAGTACTTCAGACCCGCCACGTCTACCCCCTGAACCAAAGACATATACAGGACAGGTCACGATCAGGAGTGAGAGCTCTGTTGTAATGAGGACATCTAGAGATATTGCAGGACATATTAACTGCGAAAAGGTTTGGAAAGATAATCTTCCTCCAGTCAATGTAATCAGGTAGGCAGGGTCCTGTTCCTGCAGCTCTGTAGAGATCCCACGGCTGATCAGTGCTCTCAGCAGCACAGGGAACATGGTCTCGCTGCCTGAACAATAAGATTCATTCAGAACGTGACTCAGAGCTGCATGACCACACCCTCCTAATGTCTGACCACCCTCTCTCAGGTGAGTCCTTCAGGTGTGAGCCAGGAACTGAGTTCAGAATGATGGTGTTAAACTTGTTGTTCTGACCCAAATAACCTAACTCTCAGGAAGTGTTCCTGACTTTCCCAGAATGCATCCCGCTGTGGCAGCAGATTAACCCCCCCCCCCCCCCCCCCCAAGAATAGTTCCTGATCCTGATCCCCCAGGCAGATTACCTGCAGCAGGTCTCGCACAGAGCAGCAGGATCAGCCGTCACACAGATCAATAGTCGTTGCGAGTCGTTCACTGACTCAAATCAGGATTTCTGCCTGTTGGTCGGACTGCTGCATGTTTCCGTGACTCGTCTGGTTCAAGAGCATATATCGGTGGTAAACCTCATTAACCTGCAGCCTCTCAGGTCACCTGAGTGGGTTTGGTTCAGGTGTTCTAAGTGATCATCTTGTTTTAAACAGGAAGATTAGGAACATCGCTGATCCTCCACGAACACATTTGACAGGTTAAAAGTAGTAGCTAAAGCAAACCGTCAGGCTCCAAAACACCATTTTTGCTACAGGAAGAAGGAGACAGGGTTACCACGGAAACCAGCTACCATGCCAACAGAATGTCATGCTCAGAGTGATGGTTCTGTTCTGGTTCCAGCCGTTTTAATGTTTTGATTTCCTCAGATACCAGCCATCTCCTCATGAGCAGCACCTGAAAGGAGGTCCAGCTGAACTCCACAAGTGTGAAGGTCCAGCTTCCCTCTTCGTGCTGTGCTGCAGAGGACACCACCTGAAGGTTGCGCTCTGAGACTGCTGGGAGAACCAGCTCGAGAACACAGTGTATGGAAACATGTCAGGGGATAAAACTTCAGAAGTGAAACCCAGAAGCAGAGTGAAGACCATGGAGTGGGAGGTCTCAGTTAGCATGTTAGCTGATGAAAGCCGGCTTTGAGATAGTGATACAAAACTGAAATCTTTCATCTACAGTTTACATCCTTATCACATGAGTAACAGCTGAAAACAGAGGCTCCGCAGTCAAACCGTAAGGAACTGCAGAATGGACCTATAGATCCTGATAATACAATCATGAGCATGTCAATTCTAACTTTAAAATGAAGTGAAGGTTTTTGAAATTATTTATTTATATTCCAGTGTTCCTTCGCCTGGGTAAAGTACTTGAACTCGTCTTCCACCTATCCGGGACCGGGTCGCGGGGGCAGCAGTCTCTGCAGAGACGCCCAGACTGCCCTCTTCCCAGACACCTCCTCCAGATCCTCTGGGGGAGCCCGAGGCGTTCCCAGCCAGCTGACAGACATAGTCCTGGGCCTCCTCCCAGTGGGACGTGCCTGGAGCATCTCCTGAGGGAGGCGTCCAGGAGTCCAGGATTGTGGGTAGAGGTTTTAAAGTTTGTCCTCTTAATAAATGGTCCAACAAATAAACTCGCCTTCCCTTTCTAATGTTGGCTTTAGCATGCTAAGGCTATTAACATGCTTTAGGATGTTCTCCATAACTTTGAAAGTTATTTTATTAAGGTATGTCTTTTTTAATGCTTCCTTTGTTGCTATAAAGCACTTTGAAACAGTCTGGGAACCAATGATGCTAAACAAATTAATTTGTCTTGCATGTATTCAAAGTCAGGAGGAGCAGTGTGGTTTTCGTCCCGGCCGTGGAACAATGGACCAGCTCTATACCCTCTACAGGGTACTCGAGGGTTCATGGGAGTTTGCCCAACCGGTCCACATGTGTTTTCTGGACCTGGAGAAGGCATTCGACTGTGTCCCTCGTGATGCCTTGTGAAGCTCGGAGTAGCGCCGCTGCTCCTCCACATCGAGAGGAGCCAGTTGAGGTGGCTCGGGCATCTATACCGGATGCCTCCTGGACGCCTTCCTCGGGAGGTGTTCCAGGAGGGACGGGAGGAGGCCCAGGGGACGGCCCAGGACACGCCTGAGGGACTATCTCTCTCGGCTGGCCTGGGAACGCCTTGGGCTCCCCCCGGAGGAGCTGGAGGAGGTGTCTGGGGAGAGGGACGTCTGGGTGTCTCTGCTGAGTCTGCTGCCCCCGCAACCCGGTTCCGGATAAGCGTAAGACGACGAGTACGAGGATTCAAAGTCACATCAGTTCGTTCTACAAACGACCATGCCTTCTTTGGCAGAAAGTAAACCCTACGGTGTGAATGGGAGACCATGAACGAACAGCTCAAAAAAAGCTGGGAGAAGTGTTTTGTGAGTTTTAGGTGTTGGAATCCAGACTCAGCAAACAATAGCATGGTGTATCAGTTAGTCACAAATTTTAAAAAGTTAAAAGAGACCGTCAACAGACAAAAGTAACCCACTTTTAGTTCCATTAATTACATGTTTTTTATTTTGTTAGAAATCAATGTTAGAAATATGGTACAAAGCTCTCAAGTTTAATGAAAATTCAGAGTAAGATTATGTTCTCACTTTGTTTTATAACATCATTCTTGCTACAAATAGCCACAAATAGAAATGATAATATATGTTTATCTAATAAAGGACAAATACATAAATTAAACTTATGCATTTGACCCAAATCGCAGAACCTTTGGAAATTAATGTAACTTCAATGTGACAGAAACGTTGTAAAAATGTACTATACTAATACTAAATGTATTTATCTGACATCTGAAATGTAAAGGATTGCTGATTCTGATGGCTGTTACATGAATGTGTGACCTAAGTGGAGCCTAACTGAGATGGTTACCAACAGAAATCCAGTGTTTTAATACTGAAAATGTTTTTCTCCACAACAGAAAGAGAAGAAAGGGAGCTGTGAGATTGCTTTGAGGTTCAAGCCTTTCCTTTTCAGAGTCAGGATGGTCACATGTTGATAACTCGACATTTCAGCAGACATTCATTTGTCAGAGTTCAGTTTATAGTTTCTATATATTTCAGGGGGACAGAATGTCGCGACCCGCTGCAGTCATTGATTCTGATGGTCAGATTTTGTTGTAACACCAGTATTGGTCCCAATTGTAGCAACAAGTGATCATTTTAGCTCAAACTGACAGATGTTCAAGTTTCTACATCCTAGCCTGCCCACGCTGTTTCCTGATGTACGTAATAATAAATGCAAGGGAAAAAACACCGTAAATATAAGTGCTTTGATTCTGCTGCACACTGCTGCCTGTTGGACTATTGATTTACAGCAGAATCCAATCAGTGTTATTTCTATTAATAACCGACCAATATACTAGAATGGAAACAGTTATCAGCCGATAATTTCATTCAGTTCCAACCCTCTGATGTCCTTCGTCTTCCTGGTCTGTTTCTTTGTGCATTGCTGAATGGAAAAGGGATCCTGTAATCCCAGCATGCACTTTGTCGACCAAGCTGTGAAAAAGACAACCAGCTCGGTAGAACTTAGACTGAGTTCTGAACGGACCGTGCAGTGAACGGATCACTCACAGTCCATTCAGTCTGGGCTTTGTTTAGAGGTGTGCGATACTGGGAATTCTGGTACCAATCCAATACCAAGTAAATACAAGGCTAGTGTCGCCGATACTGATATTTTACTTGAAATGTTGTGATCTTTGAATTATTTTATGATTTTCCCTTTGGTTATTTGATTATTCTTATGATAAAACAAAGAACAAAGATTTTAGGCAAATAAACATGTTTTTATTAACTAACTATAGCAATATAAAAGAATGTAACTGTATAAAAATACTAAAATAATTCCCTAATCTATGACTATTTGTGAATTATTTAGGTAAAATAATAAAATGATTCTGATAATGAAGTCTGTAACTGTAATCTGCATGTAGCCTAAACAGGAACATGATTTTTCCTTCAGCAGTTAAAACAGAGGGTTATTATATTCAGTCATGTTCATATTTCAGGGTTAAGGTTTATATCTTCATGTAGGTGTATATTTTTGACTTCCAAAAAACAATTACGGTTTTTTTTTCAACTGGCTGAATATATAATAGTTGAGAACAGTTTGCTAAAGTTGTATATCTGTTTACCAAGTACAATGTGGAAAAGTTTTCTTTATGCTGGAGATTACCTGAATATTCCTGAGTTTTTACTAAAAAGCAGTGCAGTGAATAACGTCCACAGAGCTTCTCTGTCTCTCCGCCATCATGAGCCGCTGTCAGGGCTCTCTGCCGGAGGAGCAGGTAGTGGAGGAGCAGGGAGGGGAGGAACAGGGAGGGGAGGAGCAGAGAGGGGAGGAGCAGGTAGTGGAGGAGCAGGGAGGGGAGGAACAGGGAGGGACGAGCAGGGTGGGGAGGAACAGGGAGGGGAGGAGCAGGGAGGGGAGGAACAGGGAGGGGAGGAGCAGGGAGGGAGGAGCAGGTAGTGGAGGAGCAGGTAGTGGAGGAGCAGGGAGGGGAGGAGCAGGTAGTGGAGGAGCAGGGAGGGGAGGAACAGGGAGGGGAGGAACAGGGAGGGGAGGAACAGGGAGGGGAGGAGCAGGGAGGGGAGGAACAGGGAGGGGAGGAGCAGGGAGGGGAGGAGCAGGGAGGGGAGGAGCAGGATTGGCCATAATGGACAGAACCATGTTTGAAGAGAACCAGACACAGCAGATCAGCACAAACACATCATAGCAACTGTCAAGTATGGTGGTGGAGGGATAATGATGTGGGTTAGACCTCAGTTATCACTGCAATAGCTTCAGTCTTTGACTCTACTGGATCTCTGTTTGATGTTTTCCATCCAGTTACAGTTCAGTGAGAATCAGAGAGTATATACTGGCTGTCGCTGAGACATCGGACACCCATTTCTTTCACCCCTACCAGCAGCTCATTTTCCCTCCCTTCTCTTTCCCCTCTATCTACTTTCTCCTCGCGCTAACATATTTTTGTTCTTTGTTCGCACACACTGTTTTACTTCTTCCCTCCATTATTCTGTTATCTTCGCTTTCTCCTGCTTTTCTTCTTCTTCTTTTATCCGATCTCAACCCTTCTTTCACACACACAATCTATTCCGGACCACGTCTAGTTCATCCCTGTACCTCACTTTTCTTCCTACGTGAGCTGCTCTGTTGTCTGACTCACTATTTCTTATTTCTCTGAGCTAACGTTTCATGTTCTTCTTCCTCCTTCGTTAGTTTTCTTGTGCACCGCTGCTTTGTACCTCCTCACACCTCTTCGCCCCCGCTTGCCTCATACTCTTCTGTTCCTATAGTGTTTCTTCCCCGCCTAGTGTCTACTACCACTATCACCTGTATTTGTTCTATACTGCTCATTATGAGTCAAAACGTACCCGGGCGTACACCACGCACAACAGCCATCTTACTTTTCTAGATAGGTGTGTGAACCTCATGGGATCACAGTCACGACGCGCACACCCAAGACTTGTACACTTGGGCGCAAAAACTCACCATTAGCCGCTAGTGGTACCGGTGCGTTCCGACCTCTACCGTCTTAAAGGGGACAGTTCCTCACAGCACGTGTCAGAGGTCTCACTTCGCTACAACGTACGAGCAATATTGTCTGGTGTTATTGAGTTGCACGCTGACGAGATATGTCCAAGGTGAAATGTTGTCAACGCCACGAACCAGAGATAGCGTAAAAAGCCAATCATGATACCAAACCCTTTAGCGTTTAAACCTAAAATAATGTTCCTAAAACTTGTGCAGCGTTGTAATTATATTAGATCATCATTTCATCTATTCTGGTAAACGTCATTCCATTACGCCAAACGAGCACCACTCACACTGCACCTGACAGTGCTTAACACCAACCTTTGGGATGCTTAAACCAGAGCCCGTTCTGAGGGATCACCTCTGGTGTAACCATCCCAGACCTAAAACAGACCAGAAGAACTGCCACCAGGCATTTTTTACAACCGCCGGTCTTTGGAACAGTTTTTTGAACCGGGAAGCGCTTTGTTGCCAGTGTGAATGCTATGGTCAGATACCAAAGAGAAAGTATACTATGTACAGTAATGACAGGGCCTCCGAGGAGCCATGAATGACGAAGAGAAAAACTAAGTAAGTAAGAGCGCGAATCCAAAAGATTAAGTATTTGACCATAACCCTGGGGCCCAGTATTATTCTGTTTCTTCACCCAACAATTTTGCATTGACTACAGTAGCAACACATAACCCTTCTCTTTTCTTGTCTGTCAGCGAATCTTTCCCCCAAAACCAACATGTGCAACTGCAGACTTTGTCTTTCTTGCCATGTACTACTAATATCATCAGTCTATAGTTACACACTCCCCTTGCGTGCCACCTATGCGCTTCAATTTTCCACATTTTCTCAACACTTCTCTCTTGTTTACCATTTCCCTTCGCGCGGTAAGTATGTTACACGGTGCTTGTTAGTACTATTATTGATGTCTACTACACTTCTATATAGTCGAGACTCCAAACTGTTTTATCTTTTCCACTCAGCGACACACATAACCGCACACGCGTGTTATGCATTGTTCCTAATCATATCTTCTTTTGTTGTACACACATTGACACCCCACACATCACACCTATATTATAAGCAATTTAGCAATGTGCGGGTATGAGTATGTTATATATCTCGTACATGCGCCAGGTAAGGTTTGTTTTTGTATTAATTTTGCCCATTCATCAACCCACCTTGACATCCACCACTACACCCTAATTTTATTCGACAACACCATTGTTATATATGTACATCCATCCATTTCATCAGCCATCCATCCATCCATCATCCAGCCATCCAATCCATCCATCCATCAATGTATCCACAACATCATCCACCATTCAATCCATCCAATCCATCTCCATCAATGCATCCATCCATCCATCTTTCCATCATCCACCCATTCATCCATCCATCCACCCATTCATCCATCCATCCACCCAACCATCCATCCATCCATCAATGCATCCATCCATCCATCCATCCATCCATCCATCATCCACCCATTCATTCATTCATTCATCCATCCATCCATCCATCATCCACCCATTCATCCATCCATCCATCCATCCATCATCCACCAATCCATTCAGCCATCCATCCATCCATCCATCAATGTATCCATCCATCCATCCATCCATCATCCACCCATTCATTCATTCATTCATCCATCCATCCATCCATCATCCACCCATTCATCCATCCATCCATCATCCACCAATCCATTCAGCCATCCATCCATCCATCCATCCATCAATGTATCCACATCAATGCACATCATCCACCCCCCCCCCCCATCCTACAAAACCACCCTTCATCACACATCATCATCATCAATGCATCATATCCAATACCTTATCCATCATCCACCCATTCATCCATCATCCAGCCATCCATCCATCCATCCATCATCCACCAATCCATCCATCATCCATCCATCCATCCATCAATGTATCCATCCATCATCCATCCATTCATCCATCCATCCATCCATCCATCCATCCATCAATGCATCCATCCATCCATCTTTCCATCATCCATCCATCATCCACCCATTCATCCATCCATCCACCCATTCATCCATCCATCCACCCAACCATCCATCCATCCATCAATGCATCCATCCATCCATCCATCCATCATCCACCCATTCATTCATTCATCCATCCATCCATCCATCCATCCATCCATCCATCATCCACCAATCCATTCAGCCATCCATCCATCCATCCATCAATGTATCCATCCATCATCCACCCATTCATCCATCCATCCATCCATCAATGCATCCATCCATCCATCTATCCATCATCCACCCATTCATCCATCATCCACCAATCCATCCATCCATCCATCCATCATCCACCAATCCATCCATCCACCATCCATCCATCCATCCATCATGCACCAATCCCTCCAACCATCCATCCATCCCTCATCCAGCCATCCATCCATCAATGTATCCATCCTTCATCCACCCATTCATCCATCCATCCATCCCTCATCCATCCATCCATCCATCCATCAATGTATCCATCCATCATCCACCCATTCAATCCATCCATCATCCATCAATGCATCCATCCATCCATCTATCCATCATCCACCCATCCATCCATCCATCCATCCCTCATCCATCCCTCATCCAGCCATCCATCCATCCATCCATCAATGTATCCATCCATCATCCACCATTCATCCATCCATCCATCCATCCACCAATCCATTCAGCCATCCATCCATCCATCCATCAATGTATCCATCCATCATCCACCCATTCATCCATCCATCCATCCATCAATGCATCCATCCATCATCCACCCATTCATCCATCCATCCATCCATCAATGCATCCATCCATCCATCTATCCATCATCCACCCATTCATCCATCATCCACCAATCCATCCATCCATCCATCCATCATCCACCAATCCATCCATCCATCCATCCATCCATCATGCACCAATCCCTCCAACCATCCATCCATCCCTCATCCAGCCATCCATCCATCAATGTATCCATCCTTCATCCACCATTCCATCCATCCATCCACCCTCAATCCATCATCCAATCAATGTATCCATCCATCATCCACCCATTCATCCATCCATCCATCCATCCATCAATGCATCCATCCATCCATCCATCTATCCATCATCCACCCATCCATCCATCCATCCATCCCTCATCCATCCCTCATCCAGCCATCCATCCATCCATCCATCAATGTATCCATCCATCATCCACCCATTCATCCATCCATCCATCCATCCATCCATCCATCCATCATCCACCAATCCATTCAGCCATCCATCCATCCATCCATCAATGTATCCATCCATCATCCACCCATTCATCCATCCATCCATCCATCAATGCATCCATCCATCCATCTATCCATCATCCACCCATTCATCCATCATCCACCAATCCATCCATCCATCCAGCCATCCATCATCCACCAATCCATCCAGCCATCCATCCATCCATCCATCCATCAATGTATCCATCCATCATCCACCCATTCATCCATCCATCCATCCATCAATGCATCCATCCATCCATCTATCCATCATCCACCCATTCATCCATCATCCACCAATCCATCCATCCATCCATCCATCCATCATCCACCAATCCATCCATCCATCCATCCATCCATCATGCACCAATCCCTCCAACCATCCATCCATCCCTCATCCAGCCATCCATCCATCAATGTATCCATCCTTCATCCACCCATTCATCCATCCATCCATCCCTCATCATCATCCATCCATCCCACAAATGTATCCATCCATCAATCCATCCATCCATCAATGCATCCATCCATCCATCTATCCATCATCCACCCATCCATCCATCCATCCATCCCTCATCCATCCCTCATCCAGCCATCCATCCATCCATCCATTCCATACAGTATCATCATCATCCACCCATTCATCATCCATCCATCATCAATGCATCCATCCATCCATCTATCCATCATCCACCCATCCATCCATCCATCCATCCCTCATCCACCAATCCATTCATCCATCCATCCATCCCTCATCCAGCCATCCATCCATCCATCCATCAATGCACCCATCCATCCATCCAACCATCCCTCATCCATCCATCCATCCATCATCCACCAATCCATCCATCATCCAGCCATCCATCCATCCATCAATGTATCCATCCATCATCACCCATTCATCCATCCATCCCATCATCATGCATCCATCCATCCATCTTTCCATCATCCATCCATCATCCAACCCATTCATCATCCATCCACCCATTCATCCATCCATCACCAACCATCCATCCATCCATCCAATGCATCCATCATCCATCACAATGCATCCATCCATCCATCTATCCATACTCCACCATCATCCATCACCACCAATCCATCCATCCATCCAGCCAATCCATCATCCACCAATCCATCAGCCATCCATCCATCCATCCATCCATCAATGTATCCATCCATCATCCACCCATTCATCCATCCATCAATCCATCATGCATCCATCCATCCATCTATCCATCATCACCATTCATCCATTCACTCACCAATCCATCCATCCATCCATCCATCCATCATCCACCAATCCATCCATCCATCCATCATGCACCAATCCCTCCAAACCATCCATCATCCCTCATCCAGCACATCAATCCTCAAGGTATCCACCTTCATCCACCCATTCATCCATCCATCCATCCTCATCAATCCATCCATCCATCCATCAATGTATCCATCCATCAATCCATCCATCCATCAATGCATCCATCCATCCCATTCTATCCATCATCCACCCATCCTCCATCCATCCATCCCCTCAATCCATCCCTCATCCAGCCACCAGCCATCCATCCATCCCATCAATGTATTCCATCCATCATCCACCATTCATCCATCCATCCATCCATCAATGCATCCATCCATCCATCTATCCATCATCCACACCATCCATCCATCATCCATCCCTCATCCACCAATCCATTCATCATCCATCCATCCCTCATCCAGCCATCCATCCACCATCCATCAATGCACCAATCCATCCATCCAACCATCCCTCATCCATCCATCCATCAATTCATCCACCAATCCATCCATCATCCAGATCCATCCTACCATCAATGTATCCATCCATATTCCACCCATCATCCATCCATCCATCCATCAATGCATCCATCCATCCATCTTTTCCATCATCCATCCATCATCACCCATTCATCAATCCATCCCCCACCCATCACCATCCATCCACCCAAACCATCCATCCATCCATCAATGCATCCATCCATCCATCCATCATCCACCTCATTCATTCATTCATCCATCCATCCATCCATCATCCACCCATTCATTCATTCATTCATCCATCCATCCATCATCATCACCCATTCATCCATCCAGCCATCCATCATCCACCAATCCATCCAGCCATCCATCCATCCATCCATCCCTCATCCACCAATCCATTCATCCATCCATCCATCCCTCATCCAGCCATCCATCCATCCATCCATCCATCAATGCACCCATCCATCCATCAACCATCCCTCATCCATCCATCCATCCATCCATCATCCACCAATCCATCCATCATCCAGCCATCCATCCATCCATCCATCAATGTATCCATCATCATCCACCCATTCATCCATCCATCCATCCATCAATGCATCCATCAAATCCATCCTCTTCCATCATCCATCCACAATCCACCCATCATCCATCCATCCAACCATTTCATCATCCATCAACCCAACCATCCATCCACCATCAATGCATCCATCCATCCATCATCCATCATCCACCCAATTCATTCATTCATTCATTCATACATCCATCCATCCATCCATCATCCACCCATTCATTCATTCATCCATCACAATCCATCCATCATCCACCCATTCATCCATCCCATCCAGCCATCATCATCCACCATCCATCCAGCCATCCATCCATCCATCCATCATCAATGTATCCATCCATCATCCACCCATTCATCCATCCATCCATCCATCAATGCATCCATCCATCCATCTATCCATCATCCACCCATTCATCCATCATCCACCAATCCATCCATCCATCCATCCATCATCCACCAATCCATCCATCCATCATGCACCAATCCCTCCATCCATCCATCCATCCCTCATCCAGCCATCCATCCATCAATCAATGTATCCATCCATCATCACCCAATTCATCCCATCCATCCAACCTCATCATCCATCCATTCCATCAATGTATCCATCCATCATCCACCCATTCATCCATTCCATCCATCCATCAATGATCATCCATCCTCATCCATTCCATCCATCCATCAATGTATCCATCCATCATCCACCCATTCATCCATCCATCCATCAATGCATCCATCCATCCATCTATCCATCATCCACCCATCCATCCATCCACCAATCCATCCATCCATCATCCACCCATTCATCCATCCATCCATCCATCCATCATCCACCAATCCATTCAGCCATCCATCCATCCATCCATCAATGTATCCATCCATCATCCACCCACCCATCCATCAATGCATCCATCCATCCATCTATCCATCATCCATCCATCCATCCACCAATCCATCCATCCATCCATCCCTCATCCAGCCATCCATCCATCCATCCATCAATGCACCCATCCATCCATCCAACCATCCCTCATCCAGCCATCCATCCATCCATCCCTTATCCAGCCATCCATCCATCAATGCATCCATCCATCCATTCATCGATCCATCATCCACCCATTCATCCATCCATCCATCATCCTCCCATTCATCCATCCATCCCTCGATCCTATGCAGGATCTGTTCTTTCAGTCATGATCCATATCTCGTGACCAGAGGTGAAGGCTAAACATAAATGGAGCAGTAAATCCAGAGCTTCACCTTTTTCATGAGCTCCTTCACCACCACAAACTGAAGTCATTATTACTTCAGAAGATGCCTTGATCCTTCTAACTATATCCTGCTCCATCCTACCATCACTCAGGATTCCTGGAACTCCTCCACTCTTCCAGCAGAGACTCAGACGGATTGCTGAATCTTAATTTGACTCAATGAGGCTAAAAACTGCAGAGCAGATCAGAAACCCAGCAAACCTGGTTCCACTGTCATGGTTCACTCCGAGTTGGGGGGTCTGATGTATTAAAAAGATAAAAAGGAGTAATGAGTGTTGAATACAGACAGTGAGGATCTCCCAGTGAACAGTTTTTCAGTGAAACTAAATCAGGTTTAAATGTTTTCCTAACAGCATCCTTCAACAAACATTACTCAGCTTTTTGATATTGTGTTGATGACATCATTATTCTTATAAAAAATTGACTTTGTATAAATTTAGACTTAAGAATTTTAGGTCTAAACTTGGACCACTTTCAGACCAGCCAGGTTTGCTTAGTCTCAAACTAGACAGCATAAAGAGGTCTTAATCATTGCCTCATGTCTAAATGAGATCTACATAGAGCTTGGAAATAAAAAAGGGTCTATTGCTCACTGGGCTGAGCTGCTATCTGCTGTTCTGTAGAACTGTTTCATCTCCTCCTGCTGCTGCAGCGGATCAGATCCTCTTAGAGAGGAAAAGCTGGGAAACATTTATCTCTTTAAGCCCAGGTTGATTCACTGCTGAGTCCATGAACACAACAATCCATCTGTAGCTTAAATTCTCAGAGAAAAAGAGTAAAACCAGGTTCTCAGTCTAAACCCAACCCGCCTGCTGCGTTCAGCTACTTACTCTTTCACCACGTCGTTGCTCATGTCCAGGTACCGGTTGCTGATCCACTGCACCTCGAACCAGTCCCTGAAGTTGTTGTTTCCGCAGCAGCGGAACTCGATCTGAGTCATGTCCAACGTCCTCTTCATGAAGCAGCGTCCTGGGGTGTCCGTGTCCTTGTAGAAGCGGATGGCATTCTTCAGGCCTTCGGCCAGCGTCAGGTACACGGCAAACTGCATGAGGATGCAGAGCAGCACCAGCAGCAGCAGCAGTGCATTGAAGCCGCAGCACAGCACCATGTAGGGCTTCAGCATTGGCTTCATCTTGGAGAACTTCTGGGGGTCCAGAGAGTCGTGGCACAACTTTCCCCCGAAAGCATTCAGGCCGCAGGACAACATTCCCACCAGGATCAGTACGTTGGGCACCAGGTGGCTCTCGTTGTTGTCCATGATCTCACTCCTCTTTCTCAGCTCGATCTTAAAGAAGATGCCGAGGCTGAAGATGATGATACCCACAATGACGGCGAGCCAGTAGAGCATCCAGAGACCCTGAGCCAGCTTGACCCGCTTCTGCAGGTTGAACTTCAGAGACATGAATGGCATGGTGTTGTCTCACAGAGCTCTGGCTGACAAGAGTCCTGAAAGGTCCAAGAGTCTCCAGAGAAACGTTAAAATCTCAATTAGAGCTGTAATCCCTTCCAGAAAGATCTCAGGAACTGGACAGCAGAATTCTGACCCATGATGAAGAATAGGAACACCAGCAGAAGCAAGACGGAGCAGCTCTGAGTGAGACTGGAGGTGTGAATGTGAGTGAGCAGCTTCGGGTCATCCTAAAGCCGGTCCTGATCTGATTAGAAGCGGATCATCTGAGGCCTCTAATCCTCCAATTACTGCTAATGGGTTTGGAGCTAAGCATCAGCTTCCTGTCAGGCAGTTCACCTGGCTCCGCCCCCTGCCCAGGTGAGGTCAGACGATCAATAGACAGCACATTAAAACTGTGGATGGAGTTACCATGACAACATGCAATCATTATTTATACCCGCTGATCCTTGACAGGTCCAGGTCGGGGTGGGGGTCGGGTGTCACTGCTTGAAATGCGGGGGGCCTTTATTGTTCTAACAAGTCAAGGCAAGTTAATTTCTATAGTACATTTCAGTAGCAAGACATTTCAAAGAGCTTCACATGAAGGAAAAAATAAAATACATAATAGGCAAAGTACCTTACAGTGACATAAAGGTAATTAAAAAATAAAGAGAACAGAATGATGGATAAGAAAACGAAAGGAAAGTTGGACTGAGAACTTAACTAGTAATGTTTAGATGCAGATTAGTGGAGCATAAGAACTAAAAGCTGCTTCTCCATGTTTGGTTCTGGTTCTGCAGAGTAGATTTGAGCCAGAAGACCTGAGAGGTCTGGGTGGTTGATCCACTGACAACAAGTCTGTAATGTATTTTGGTGCTAAGCCAATCAGTGATTTATAGACTAACAGAAGTATTTTAAAGTCTATTCTCTGAGCTACAGGGAGCCAGTGTAGGGACTTTAGAACCGGGCTGATGTGCTCCACTTTCTTAGTTCTAGTGAGGACGCTGTCTGATCCACTTTTTAGGCAGACCTGTGAAGACACCGTTGCAGTAATCAATTCAATTCAGTTTATTTGTATAGCGTCAATTCACAACACATGTCGTCTCAAGGCGCTTCACAAAAGTCAGGTACATACATTCCAATTAAACCTAACCACTGAACAGTGCAGTCAGATTCTGTTATTTATTCAAATTGGATAAAAAGTTTGTCTATCTAAGGAAACCCAACAGATTGCATCTAGTCAGTGACTTGCAGCATTCACTCCTCCTGGATGAGCATGTAGAGACAGTGGACAGTCACTGGCGTTGACTTTGCAGCAATCCCTCATACTGAGCATGCATGTAGCGACAGTGGAGAGGAAAAACTCCCTTTTAACAGGAAGAAACCTCCAGCAGAACCAGAACCAGGCTCAGTGTGAGCGGCCATCTGCCACGACCGACTGGGGGTTAGAGAGAACAGAGCAGAGACACAAAAAGAACAATTGTAGAACAATTCTACTAAAGATGAACGCATGAATTAGTTTTTCAAGGTCCTGCAGAGACATTAGTCCTTTAATACTGGAGATGTTCTTTAGGTGATAGAAGGCCGACCTTGTTACTGTCTTTATGTTCCTCTGAAGGTTCAGGTCTGAGTCCATCACTACACCCAGGTTTCCAGCCTGACTGGTGGTTTCTAGCTATTAACTGAAGCTGTGTGCTAACTTTTAAACGCTCTTCCTCTGGTCCAAACATTATTACTTCAGTTTAGTTTTTATTCAGCTGAAGAACATTTTGGCCCATTCATGCATTGATTTCTTCTAAGCATTTACCTTGAATGGGTTCATAGTCACCTGGTGACATCGTAACGTATAGCTGTGTGTCGTCTGCATAGTTATGATAACTTACGTTGTTGTTTATTAAAATCTGAGTTAGGGGGAGCATGTAGATATTAAATAGGAGGGGCCCTAAGATGGGCCCTTGGGGAACGCCACATGTGATTTTTGTGTCTCTGATGTAAAGTTACTTACTGACACAAAAAAGTCCCTGTCCTTCAAGTAGGATTTAAACCAATCGAGTGCGGTACCAGAAAGGCCGACCCAGTTTTCCAGGCGCTCTAATAAAATGGAGTGATCAACAGTGTCGAATGCTGCACTAAGGTCCAATAATACCAGCACTGTGGTTCTTCCACAGTCTGCATTTATACGGATGTCATTGAACACCTTGACAAGAGCAGTCTCTGTACTGTGGTGAGCAGGAAGCCTGACTGGAAGACATCGAAGCGGTTGGTCATTGTTAGGAAGTTGTTTAACTGTTGAAGCACAGCTTTTTCAATAATCTAACTGATGAAGGGGAGGTTTGATATAGGCCTGTAGTTCTGTAGTAGCAGCTTGTCCAAGTTGCTCTTATTCAATAGAGGTTTTATAATTGCTGTTTTCAGGGCCTGGAGGAAAACACCTGACAAAAGAGACGTGTTTATTATTTGTGTTAAATCAGATGTTATTACGGGCAAAGCTTTCTGAAGGAAAGCTGTGGGTAAAACATGGAGACATCAGGAAGAAGAGCTCAGTTGCTGTACGATTTCTTCTAAGTTTTTGTAGTTTATTTGGTGAAATTGGGACATTTTGTCAAAATCAGTTCTAGTTGGAGACAATTTTGGTCCTGGAGTTGGTGTGGATGGGCTGACTGCCCCTCTACTCTTTTGGGTTTTTTCAGTGAAGAAGTTAGCTAATTCATTGCAGGTCCTGGTAGAGTGGAGTTCAGATGCTACAGTTACAGGAGGGTTTGTTAACCTGTCGACCGTGGCAAATAATGCACGAGCATTGTTAATGTTTCTGCTGATGATCTCAGAAAAGAAAGATTCCCTTGCATTTTTCAGTTGTAGGTTATGTCTGTATAATCTATCTTTATAGATAATATAGTGAACCTAGAGTCCAGTCTTTCTCCACCTGCGTTCAACTTTTCGACACTCCTTTTAATTCACTTCTGACTGGTGGAGAACTTCTCCACGGAGACATTTTCTTCCCAGAAACGACTTTCACTTTAACTGGAGCGATTGAATCAATGATGTCTGAGATTTTAGAATGAAAGTCATCTACCAGCTCATCTACAGTGTTACAGGGCAAAGTGGAGGTAGAAGAGTAAATCTGGTTGAAGGTTTCAGCAGCACCGTCCTTAAAGATGCGTTTTCTTATAATGTCTGTTTGGCAAACTGAGTTATTGCAGATGATGCTTTCAAGAATACCAGAAAAGTGGTCAGATAGGGCAACAACAGTTACAGACACCTTGGAAATGTTTAGACCCTTAGTGATGATCAAGTCCAAAATATGTCCCTGTTTGTGCGTTTGCTGTTTAACATGTTGAGTCAAACCAACATATCTAAGAGTGTCACATAGATCTATTGGACTTCTGTCTTCAGGATTGTCCATGTGAACGTTGAAGTCTCCCACAATAATTAAACAGTCATAATCAACACATATCACAGATAAAAGCTCATTAAAATCACTGAAAAACTTTGTTTTGGACTTAGGAGGCCTGTAAATATTCAAGAACTTGGTTTGGACTGGGCTCTTTACCTGGAGAGCCAAATATTCAAAAGAGTCAAATTTGCCCAGAAATACTTTTTTACACTTTAATAAATCTTTAAACAAAGTTATGTTGTCACGCAGAGAAACAGACATTCGACCCCTTTTCCACCAAAAACCCCAGGATTTAAAGCCCCAGACTTTGTAAAGTCCAGGTCGCGTTTCGAAACAAATGTACCCAGGTAATTTCACTTTCCCAATTTTTACTTTCACAGGTAATTGGTCCTGGTCTAGAGATGGTCTTCTCAGCTATCCCTGGGATTGTTAAAGGGGCAGAGCTTTGTGCAGCGTGGTTTGCCAACAGCAGCTTCAGTAATGGCGCAGGTTACTATACATCTTGTTTTTATTCCATTAATTTGTCACAAAAAGTAGTTTTAGTAGATGTTGCAAGCAAGAAAGTAGACCTCAAAACTTCATCTGTGCAGTCAGTTCATCCAGCATGAGCAGAGCTCCGCTTACAGGCTGGCTAAGCTAAGCTAAGCTAACCGGGCGGGTTAGCTTACAAGATTGTAAACCTGACTTAGAGGAGTGCGAACTCTTTAATGTTTTTAATTTTTCATTGTTTTATGCAGACAGCTGTGCAGGTGGGGAAACCACAGTTCCAAGTTTGGATGCAGTTTCCTAGAAGCTCAGTGATGTCCTGTCATCCTCTGCTCCAGTGCTTCCCAACCTTTTTTGACTTGTGTTCCCCTGTGTCATTTTGAAATACCACAGGTACCCCCTCCAGTGTTTCTCCTAGGATTTGGGTTTTTTGATATAGAGATATATTGATCTCTATATCTCTCTCTCTATATATACACTGCTCAAAAAAATAAAGGGAACACTTAAACAACACGATATAACTCCAAGTAAATCAAACTGTCCAGCAACACTGATTGACAATTAATTTCACCAGCTGTTGTGCAAATGGAATAGACAACACGGGGAAATATTTGGTGATTAGCAAGACACACTCAATAAAGGAGTGGTTCTGCAGGTGGAGACCACAGACCACTTCTCAGTACCTATGCTTTCTGGCTGATGTTTTGGTCACTTTTGAATGTTGGTGGTGCTTTCACACTCGTGGTAGCATGAGACGGACTCTACAACCCACACAAGTGGCTGAGGTAGTGCAGCTCATCCAGGATGGCACATCAATGCGAGCTGTGGCAAGAAGGTTTGCTCTGTCTGACAGCGTAGTGTCCAGAGCCTGGAGGCGCTACCAGGAGACAGGCCAGTACACCAGGAGACGTGGAGGAGGCCGTAGGAGGGCAACAACCCAGCAGCAGGACCGCTACCTCCGCCTTTGTGCAAGGAGGAACAGGAGGAGCACTGCCAGAGCCCTGCAAAATGACCTCCAGCAGGCCACAAATGTGCATGTGTCTGCATAAACGATTAAAAACCGACTCCATGAGGATGGTATGAGGGCCTGACGTCCACAAATGGAGGTTGTGCTCACAGCCCAACACCGTGCAGGACGCTTGGCATTTGCCAGAGAACACCAGGATTGGCAAATTCACCACTGGCGCTCTGTGCTCTTCACAGATGAAAGCAGGTTCACACTGAGACAGACGTGACAAAGTCTGGAGACACCATGGAGAGCGATCTGCTGCCTGCAACATCCTTCAGCATGACCGGTTTGGCAGTGGGTCAGTAATGGTGTGGGGTGGCATTTCTTTCCATGTGCTCGCCAGAGGTAGCCTGACTGCCATTAGGTACCGAGATGAGATCCTCAGACCCCTTGTGAGACCATATGCTGGTGCGGTTGGCGCTTGGTTCCTCCTAATGCAGGACAATGCTAGACCTCATGTGGCTGGAGTGTGTCAGCAGTTCCTGCAAGATGAAGACATTGAAGCTATGGACTGGCCCGTCCATTCCCCAGACCTGAATCCGATTGAGCACATCTGGGACATCATGTCTCGCTCCATCCACCAACGTCACGTTGCACCACAGACTGTCCAGGAGTTGGCGGATGCTTTAGTCCAGGTCTGGGAGGAGATCCCTCAGGAGACCATCCACCGTCTCATCAGGAGCATGCCCAGGCGTTGTAGGGAGGTCATACAGGCACGTGGAGGCCACACACAATACTGAGCCTCATTTTGACTTGTTTTAAGGACATTACATCAAAGTTGGATCAGCCTGTAGTGTGTTTTTCCATTTTCATGTTGTGTGTGACTCCAGATCCAGGCATCCATTGGTTAATAAATTTGATTTCCATTGATGATTTTTGTGTGATTTTGTTGTCAGCACATTCAACTTTGTACAGAACAAAGTATTCAATGAGAATATTTCATCCATTCAGATCTAGGATGTGTTATTTGAGTGTTCCCTTTATTTTTTTGAGCTATATATACATATACATATGTATATACATATATATTTGTATATACATATATGTATATGTATATACATATATAGACATATATACATATGTATATATATACATATACACACATACATATATACAGGGGTTGGATAATGAAACTGAAACACCTGGTTTTAGACCACAATAATTTATTAGTATGGTGTAGGGCCTCCTTTTGCGGCCAATACAGCGTCAATTCGTCTTGGGAATGACATATACAAGTCCTGCACAGTGGTCAGAGGGATTTTAAGCCATTCTTCTTGCAGGATAGTGGCCAGGTCACTACGTGATACTGGTGGAGGAAAACGTTTCCTGACTCGCTCCTCCAAAACACCCCAAAGTGGCTCAATAATATTTAGATCTGGTGACTGTGCAGACCATGGGAGATGTTCAACTTCACTTTAATGTTCATCAAACCAATCTTTCACCAGTCTTGCTGTGTGTATTGGTGCATTGTTTCCTGATACACGGCACCGCCTTCAGGAAACAATATTTGAACCATTGGATGCACATGGTCCTCAAGAATGGTTCGGTAGTCCTTGGCAGTGACGCGCCCATCTAGCACAAGTATTGGGCCAAGGGAATGCCACGATATGGCAGCCCAAACCATCACTGATCCACCCCCATGCTTCACTCTGGGCATGCAACAGTCTGGGTGGTACGATTCTTTGAGGCTTCTCCACACCGTAACTCTCCCAGATGTGAGGAAAACAGTAAAGGTGGACTCATCAGAGAACAATACATGTTTCACATTGTCCACAGCCCAAGATTTGCGCTCCTTGCACCATTGAAACCGACGTTTGGCATTGGCATGAGTGACCAAAGGTTTGGCTATAGCAGCCTGGCTGTGTATATTGACCCTGTGGAGCTCCCGACGGACAGTTCTGGTGGAAACAGGAGAGTTGAGGTGCACATTTAATTCTGCCGTGATTTGGGCAGCCGTGGTTTTATGTTTTTTTGGATACAATCCGGGTTAGCACCGAACATCCCTTTCAGACAGCTTCCTCTTGCGTCCACAGTTAATCCTGTTGGATGTGGTTCGTCCTTCTTGGTGGTATGCTGACATTACCCTGGATACCGTGGCTCTTGATACATCACAAAGACTTGCTGTCTTGGTCACAGATGCGCCAGCAAGACGTGCACCAACAATTTGTCCTCTTTTGAACTCTGGTATGTCACCCATAATGTTGTGTGCATTTCAATACTTTGAGCAAAACTGTGCTCTTACCCTGCTAATTGAACCTTCACACTCTGCTCTTACTGGTGCAATGTGCAATCAATGAAGACTGGCTACCAGGCTGGTCCAATTTAGCCATGAAACCTCCCACACTAAAATGACAGGTGTTTCAGTTTCATTGTCCAACCCCTGTATGTACCTGACTTTTGTGAAGTGCCTTGAGACGACATGTGTTGTGAATTGGCGCTATATAAATAAATTGAACTGAATTGAATTGAATATATCTTTATGTCCTTAAATATTCATGTATACAAAGGTGCATTTGCAACATCTGTATGCTGTTGTTTTGTATTTTATTGAATGTTCAACAGAGAAACAGCCTGGGGGAAGAAACTGTCTCTGTGGCGGCTGGTTTTAGTGAACAGCGCTCTGTAGCGTCGGCCTGAAGGCAGAACTCTAAACAGTTTATGTGCAGGGTGTGTGGGGTCTGCAGAGATTTTAGCAGCTCTTTTCCTGACCCTTGACCTGTATAAGTCCTGGATGGAGGGAAGGTCAGCCCTGATGATTCTCTCTGCAGTCCTGATTATTCGTTGCAGTCTAGACCTGTCCTGTTTTGTGGATGAACCAGACCACACTGAGATGGATGAAGACAGGACAGACTGAATGATGGCAGTGTAGAAGATGACCAGCAGCTCCTGTGGAAGGTTGTACTTCTTGAGTTGCCTCAGGAAGTACAGTCTCTGCTGGGCCTTCTTCTGAACAGTGTCTATGTGTGAAGACCATCTCAGGTCCTCAGAGATGGTGGTTTCTAAGAACCTGAAGTGATCCACAGCCGACACGGTGTTGTTGAGGATGGTGAGGGGGGTGTATGGAGGTGGTGTTTTCCAAAAGTCCACCACCATCTCCACAGTCTTGAGTGGGTTTAGTTCCAGGCAGTTCTGACTACACCAGTGGACCAGCCGATCCACCTCCTGCCTGTATGCAGACTCATCACCGTCCTGGATCAGTCCAATGACAGTGGTGTCATCTGCAAACTTCAGGAGTTTCACGGACGAGTCCGCTGAGGTGCAATCATTTGTGTACAGGGAGAAGAGGAGTGGGGATAGAACACACCCCTGGGGGGCACCAGTACTTATTGATCTGGTTCGGGAGAAGATGCTCCCCAGTCTCACCTGCTGCTGTCGGTCCGTCAGGAAGCTGTTGATCCACTGACAGGTGGAGGCTGGGACGTTGAGCTAGGTGAGCTTCTGGTGGAGGATGTCTGGTATGATGGTGTTGAAGGCCGAGCTGAAGTCTACAAACAGGATCCTGGCGTAGGTCCCTGGGTGGTCGAGGTGTTGCAGGATGAAGTGTAGACCTAAGTTAACAGCATCATCTGCCGACCTGTTTGCTCGGTACGCAAACTGCAGGGCGTCCAGTAGAGGGCCTGTGATGTCTTTCAGGTGCTTCAACACCAGCCGCTCAAAGGATTTCATGACCACAGACGTCAGGGCTACAGGCCTGTAGTCATTTAATCCTAGGATGGTGGGTTTCTTGGGCACTGGGATGATGGTGGATCGTTTGAAGCAGGAGGGGACCTCACACTTCTCCAGTGACTTGTTGAAGATCCGGGTGAAGATTGGAGCGAGTTGATGTGCACAGGCTTTCAGGCATGATGGGGAGACGTTATCAGGTCCTCCAGCTTTCTTCGTTTTCATGCGCTGAAAGAGCCTATTTACATCAGAGATCTTTAGTGCAGGCAGAGGATCTAAACCGTATGGTGGCTGGACATCAGACCCAAGGAGGAACCAGACTAGTGGAGGTCCAGTTCTCCTCATATGTTGGCTGATTTCTTCTGATACTTCCATGTCACAGCAGAAGCCGAGCATTCAAGGTGTTCCTCTAGTTAACTCAAAGGCTTAATTCGGCAATCAGAACAGTACAGAGCGATGACATCATCTTCTGGGCCCATCCAAAGTGTTAAAAAGGATAGTGATCTTAGTGTATGTAAACCTCTGACTCCCCATCACTATTCCAACATTGAAACAGGAAATGTTTGGTTCGATTTTATGTCAAAGAGAAAAAAAACTTTTTGGGTCTGTTCTGGTTCTGATCCAGGGTCTCCTCACAGTGGGACAAGTTGGTAAAACCTCCAGATGGAGGCGTCCAGGACTCATCCTGATCAACTGAACCTCCTCAGGTGTCTCATTTAGATGTGGAGGAGCAGCCGCTCAGCTCTGAGCTCCTTCTAGATGATGGAGCTCCTCTCACCTCAGAGGCAGAGCCCGGCAGCGGTTCAGATGAAGCCCATTTCTGCTGTTTGGATCCAGTATCTGGTTCTTTCAGCCATGATCCATATCTCAGGACCATAGGTGAGCGCTGGAACGTAGATGGAGCGGTGAACCCCGAGCCTCACCTTTCGGCTCAGCTCCTTCATATTGTCCACCTTCCTGCAAATGAAGCTCGGATCCGTCCAACCATGTCCCGTTCCACCCTGCAATCTCTCAGGACCAGGATACTCTCTGAAGTTGAAGCATTTGTTCTGGGTTCCTGAGAGGAAGGAGGTACTGTGGTACTGAACATCTGGTTTTATTCTGAGTCCAGCATGGTGTGGACCGGGACCAGGAGATGATTGGACTCTGGCTCTGCTCTGTCCCATCAGGTCAGGTTATTTTAAATCAGTGAATCAACTCAAAAGTTTTTTAAAGTCCATTTTATTGGTTCCTTTTCTTATATAAGACCAACTTATTTGTACAGGAATTCACAGATTAAAGTGACGTTAAAGTGATGGAGCGGTCAGCCGAGCCCAGGCTGGTTCTGTCGCCCCAGTTTTCCAACTCAAACACACAAACAGGAAGTGATGTCACACAATAACCTCATTAAATAAAATGTTAAAGCAGAATTGAGCTAAAACCCACAAACACTTCCTAATCAATACACACATCAGATATGACAGCTGATTGAACTCTGTTGCCATGGAGACAGCAGCCACCATTGATCAAATCGACCAATCGGCTAACAGAACCTTTTCTATAGGAACAGCTGACTCAGGTGATCAATAAACATAGGGACGGCCAGGTTCTGACAGCTGATTGGCTGAATTCTGCAGCACATTAAATGAGACATTTTCATGATGAACTTCTCAGTAACACCTGCAGAGTAACCTGATTACTCTCCCTCACCTGTGTTGCCATGGAGACCGAATCTATCAAAATGTAACATCTGATTGAAAGGTCACCTGACCTCCTAAGCAATCACAGCATGTCTCAGGTGTATCAGGTACAGTGGCCTTAATCGTAAACACAGATGATGTTTTGCTGCCTCTGATCGGAGGACTGAGAGGAGGGGACAGTCAGAGGTCAAAGGTCAGGAGCCAAACATCCTGAAAAAAATTCCCTGAAAGCTGTCCTGACCTCAACATGCAGCTGCTGCAAGCTGATTGGTTCAAAGGAGAGGTTCATTAGCAGGTGGTGCCAAGGCCGCAAGCCAGTGAGCGTGGGTGGGGCCAGTCCATGATCACAGGTGCTGCCAGTCGATGGCAACCAACGTCTGATTGGCCTCCTGAGCGTGACCTATGACCTCAGCGATGCCATGCTGCCGCCACAGATGCTCGATCTTCCTGTAACGCTCCGAGCAGAGGTGGAGGGGGTTCCCCCGCCTAAAGGCAAACAAACAAGGTAGTGAAGATCTACACACAGCTTGGGGTTGCTTTGAGAACTACGGGTTTAAAGTTCATCCATGCATAGTACCTCCAGGATGTTCTGGATCTCTCTAGAATCCCCTCTCAAAAAGATGTGGCTAGAAAACCCCCAGAGGGAGGTGCTCAGGAGTCATCTGGATCAGATGATCCTCCTTAGCTGACTCCATGGATGTGGAGGAGCAGCAGCTCTACTCCGAACTGGCCTTCACCTCATCTCCAGGGGTTTGGACCAAATTCTGTGCAGGAACCACAGAGCGTATTTAAAATGGGAGCTGCCCATTTCTGAGGTTTGGTATGGTCCAGCCATACACTGGATCATCGACAATGAAATCCTTTTTTCTTCTCCAGTGTCATCAGGATATTATTCAGGACTAAATTACATCAAATGGACCGTTTTCTTCCACGTGTCCATTCTCAGCGGTTCAGGAATATCGCATGGAGAAGCTGGCTGCCTTCGAGTGTTGGGACAGCCCACCTGAGAAGCCCAACACAGAGGAACACCTCAACCATTTATTTAATCACTTTACTTTTGTCAAATAATAAAGTCTGACCCTAACCGCAGTCGCTGGTATTCAGGCTGCCTTCAACCTGCTGCAGTGGAATAAAACCTGGAAAGATTCTAGTTTTAATCTGAACTTCAGTGGAAGCAAAATATAAAACCAGGCTCCATTTCTGTCATTAACAGTTTGGTTTGGTTGATTTTGTTCCAAAGTTGGTGCTCCTGGTTAAGTGTTTTAGTGTCCTTATGTTCTGATTCTGATTCTGGCCAGGTCCAGGTCCACCTTCAGAGTAACCAAATGAGCCATTAAGGGATGGAATGATTTACTTCTGATGTTTCCTCAGTTAATGGGATTCTTGTTGAAATGGTGGGAAGAACGTAGTGTTAATGTTAAACATATTATTCGTACCAGAGATCGGTACCTGTGGAAATTATTGTTGTTGGCTTGTAAAAGTGGTACCGACCTGAACCACCAAGCCTTACTGAGTGGATGGATCAGGTTCATGAAATCCTGGTCCAGCTCCTGGGAAGACGCTACAAACTAGTCTCTGAAAGAAGATGCTTTAGATACGTTCACTTTACCCTTCAGGCTTGTAAAAGAGGACAAGCTGCTAACTTTGTTCTGGTGTTTGTCTTTCTCTCCCAAGCAGCTTCTGGTTCCTGCTTTAGAGGAACCACCTGAAGGTTCCTCCAGATGATATTGGCGTTTTTTAGACCGACGCATGAAGAGATGAAACATTTCAGTTACCATGACAACCAGGTATCCCACAGTAAACCCAAAGACGTACTTGAGGCCTTGGTCCGTTTCTCCGTAGTCGTCCAGGTACGGCGGAGGATAGAAACAGCCCTTAGTTTTACCTGCAACAAACAACACCTGACTCTCTCTGACCCTGCACACACACACACACACACACACACACACACACACACAGCTTTTACTGCTGTAGGCTGAATCCATGAACATATAAAAACAGACTGCACCCAGAGGCAGTTGTGTTACCTGAGGAAGAGGCCGACGCCCGCTCCACAGGTGAAGGTGTGAGCGGTGCAGGCTCCGACGTCCTCTCCATCCACCTCCGTCTGACAGCAGTAGCTCTGAGAGCACAGCATGCAGCCGCAGACCAGACACAGAGTGGGAGCACGGGACTTATCCCCACCTGAGCGCGGACACCTGCACAGGTAACACAGGTAGCATCAGCGGCCACGAACTGACATGGCATTAACCCTGAAGGGGTTTCCATAAAACTGGTTCCAGTGCTAAACTGGTTCTAGAGCTCACCGGTACTATCCCAGAACCAGTTTGCTGCTGGACCAGAGGAAAGAACCATCAGGAGCTGGAGGTGAGGTCACAGGGAACAACAGCCAATCAAAACGCTGTAAGCGCCATGTTCAAACAGTGTTTGACCGTCCTGATCAGCTGATCTCTGATCAGGTGGGTGCAATCTGTGTCCCATTTAAGTTCTGCATCAAAACCTGTTTTCAGGATCCATCTTTTTTTCGGACCTGTTCTGCTTAAATGTGTCTCCAGCTGTGGGCTCGAGCCTGGACCGGAACCACCATGGAGCTCAGCATGTCTGCCCTAAACAAACAAGAAACCTGCTTCAGGAGCAAAGGCTTTATGCTACTTTCTTGCATCAGGGGCGAAGTAGTTTGATCACAGCAATAAATAATAAATATTCCTGCAGCCACTGAATGCATAAACGAGCAAACCAATTTAGGGGTCAAGTTCATGTAGTTTAAGACCTAACAAGGAAGGATGTTTTCAGGAAACCCAGCCAGCACCGCTGGTTGATTTGAACAATGCTAATAAACTAATGTGGTGATATTACAGCTTCTGGCAGATGTGATAGATAGGGTTACATTGTCTCCATGCTCTATGATCCTTCACAGAAACACTGAATAAAACAGGAAGAGAATCAAATAATCAGTGAATAGCAAACATGTTTATTTCCAGAACCAGTTCAGAACTGGCTCTAGAACTACCCCTGGTTAAGAACTGGACCTTCCTTGGTGGAAAAGCCCCAGAACTAACCTGCAGGGGGCCACCTGTGAACAGGTAAGAGGAGCTGGATTCAGGCGACAGGTGAAGTTACACCTTTTTTATGCCTACATTAAACCACCTGAGGTTCTGTGGCATCACATATAAATACATTCTGTGATATACACAGATTCAAATCTGTTTCAGCACTCTAATCAGCAGGTCCTGATCCAGTATTGATCAGCTATAGATCAGTCTGGGTTGTTCAGTTGGCCTTCCACCCTGAGACGGTGTGTACTGACGTGAAGCTGGATGCCTGGTTGATCAGGATGCTGTAATCTTCTGGCAGGTTGATCAGTCTGTTCGACTCTCTGGGGAATCTGACCAAGACTCCGCCCCCCTGTAGCATCTGTCCCACACCTGGATGGCAGCACCACCTGGACCAACACACAGAGGAGGATCACAAACTGCAGCCATCATCATCAACGTGATGGTAAAAATGATCGGACGATAAGCTTGGTTCTGCCGAAACTTTTTCAACCTACAAGCTAGGTTCTTTCTTAATAATTGCATTTATTAAAATAAATGTGTTGTCATGTCATATATCACAGCATACCATATCATGATATAATATTTGTCATTTCTCACATATAAAGACTTGAGAAATTCACAGGTATGTTGGCTTCAGCCGAGTACAGGTACGCTGCCTGTGGCTCCAGCTGAGTACAGGTGTGTTACCTGTAAATAAGTGGCTCCAGCAGTGGGCGGTGGCTCTGGTAAAGCAGCAGCAGGTTGGAGGGCAAACTGAGGTAGCTGCAAAGTGCCTCCCATTGACCAGGTCCTGTACCTTCAACCAAGAATACACAGTTCAAGCATAGTTCTCGAGAGTTGAGCTGTTCAGTCTTTGCTGTTGTTATTACCAAGCAGGTCAGCAGGGGGCACTGAAGAGTTTAGGTAATGGAAGAAGAGGGCAGTGGTTCGGAGGAATGGCAGGATGCCTACTTTCACATATCTCCACAGCTGCCACCCAGAGGACACTTCAGGTAATGCACTGATCAACACAGACAGGTTGAAACTAACATCAAAATTATCAATCAGTATAATTTACACCTAATCTGATCCACCATCACACCTGCCCAGGTGTTCCCTCAGGCTGCTGTAAAGCTGAAAGGTGAGCTGCTCCTCCTCTGATTCTTCACCGTCCTGATCCATAGACAGCTCCTCTGAGGACAGACAGGTAAAGGGCACATGGGTCATAAGCTGACATATCACAGAGCTGCCTTCAGTCTCTTTGTGTTTGTCCCACCTATTGTGAAGGTGAGCAGGATCTGAACCAGGTGAGCCACAGTGACCACATGAAGAAGGTGAAGATGGGCTGAATCCACAGAGCTTCGTCCTGATTGGTCCAGACTATGAAGTGAGCTATAGGACAACACACTATATACCTGCAGAAAGAAGAACAATAAGTTACTTGGAGGCACACTGGTCAGACTGGATTTAAACTGGACTCCGGCTGACTCACCAGCAGGTGAAACATGTCAGTGTTGAGGATACAGGGAGTACCTTCCACCTGGGAGTCAGGAACCAGAACTGGAACACAAAGCAAACAAACCAGTTAGTGGTAGAAACCGACTGTTGTTAGACGTTTCTGTGTGTGGGTGTACCTGCAAGCAGTCTGATGAAATGACTGTGAACGGTTCTTACAGGAGCTGAAGTCCAGCAGGCTGAACTGAATCTGGTCAGAGAACTCAGACAGTCGTCCTGAAAAACATCACAAACAACAACAGATATGACCATCAACTACACGGTGTAATACCACTGATGGCCACTTGGAGCACCACAGGCCTTCCCTTATCAGATGGTCTAACCTGACGGCAAGGTAAGCTTCCAAACAACGGCTTCTTCTCATCCATCAGGAGGCGCTCTGCAAAAAACAGAGACAGGATAAAGGTGATGAGATGTGCCACTGGATCAATGCACCTGTCCTAACGAGAAGGTCCACCTGTCAGCCCAGTGCTCGCTTCAGGACGACAGGTTAGGAACTTCGCTGAAGGATCTGCTTCCAGCACTTCTACTGGGACTTAAAATGTTGGAGCTTCTGAAGATAATTTATGGCAATGACACCACTCAAGATATGGAGTCTCAGAATGAAGCTGGGGGCTTTTCTGGAGGTGTCAGCTAGAGGGAGACAACAGCTAAAAGCAGATCGCACCATGACTGCCTGAGGCTTTTATCAAGCAGCAGATGTTGGGATTCATGAACAACGTTTGTTCTCCGGAGGCCACCAGACTGAGGGTCCTAAACTACCAGCCCCCAGCAGACCCGGCCAACCAGCGAAAATGGACTGGACAAGGAGGTTAGCTTAAATGAATCTTTGTATGGCGACTCACATATTCTGCTTCTCTGTAACCACTCAGAGATCGGGTCCTGCAGGGTCACTCTGAACGCTGCTTTGATTCTGATGCCTCTTCGATGAGAGGTACCAGAATAATTTTACACTGAACCTCAACATCAGAGTTTTACCTGTGTGAGAAGTTCCACTTTCTGAACAGTTTTAGTGGTTCTGATAACTGGACTACAAGAGAGCCTGGAGCTGAAATATGATGAGGGTGGACACCTTCGTCCTTCACAGAACATCACACTGCAGGTCCCAATGAGGAGAGTCTCCGAGTGCGTGGGTGAGGAGATACGGCCTGGAGGCGTCCTGATGACAGATGTCTCCTGGCTAAAGGTCTAACAGGGAACCTTTTATTAAATGGCTTGAATCAAATGTAAAAGGAACCTTTCGGAGAGG
Source organism: Crenichthys baileyi (assembly GCA_036173005.1). NCBI lineage: Eukaryota > Metazoa > Chordata > Actinopteri > Cyprinodontiformes > Goodeidae > Crenichthys > Crenichthys baileyi. Next base: position 88,744 of record JAHHUM010000117.1, on the reverse strand, counting down.
CTTCACAGAGATGTTCTCTGCTCGTGTTTAGGTTCTCCAGAATGATCTGATTAATCAGGACAGATTTGTGCTTTCATTAGAAGACAGAAGAAATCTCTGGGCCACTGGGGCCAAATACAACTCAGGAGCACTCACATTCTGAATCCTGGTAAGGGCGTACCTGTCAGGTGTGTCCGTACCTATACTCTGCATGGTGTAGGCGCAGGTGGACCAGCTCAACACCGGGACTCTTGGGTCCTGCTCATTTGGGTTCACTTTTAAGCCCACCTTGTAGGCCGACATGCTGAAGGTGTTCATCATCTCAATGACACTGCTGGAAAACGGAGTTCTGTGGGAGGAAGTGACATCACAGTTGGCCTCATTAACACCAACTTCTGCCCCACCCCTTCGAGATGTTCCAGTGCTCAAACTTACGGTGGAGTAAAGTTAACTCTGAATCCGTCAGGAACAACTGGCTCCACCTCCTGTGCTACACCTGCAACACACACACCCCACCTGAATACCCGACAACACACATAAGCATACGCCTCCGCTCTCTGACAGGTGGACTGACCATGTGACTGTTTCCTGTGGGTGGAGTTTATCACTGCGATCTGCTGACTGGTTCTCTTTAGCCACGCCTCTAGAGAGGGATGGTCCACACTGAGAAGACAAAATAACCTGTCAGGTAACTCCAGGACCAATGCGTGTAGCCGAGGTCAGGTGTGTGACCCAGCTGTGTGCACAGGTACCTGCGATTAGGTGAGGGGGTGTGTGGCAGCAGAGGGATCACAGTGTTGCTCAGACACTCGCATAGCGGACACAGAAACTCTCCGTTCTCCACGTCGTAGCTGGTGTGACCTCTCAGACGCTGCTGACGTCTCTGCTCTTTCTGCTGGACCGCTTCAAAGTACCTGAATAAACACAGGTGCAGTGTGGTCAGTGTGGTCCTGTGAGCTGCTCATTGGATAGAGTAAGCTGCAGGGTATTACCTCTGCCAGCAAGTGGCATGCATTATATGTCCACAGCTGGCCGTATGGATCCCCATTGAGAGGTCAGGGTGCATGAACAGAGGGTCATGATGTTCTGGAACAAAGTCGTACATCTTCAGCAACAACAAATCACTGACAGGACATATTCAAAACTGGACTGTAGAGCATCGCTGCAGCCACCTGGGTCAGGAAAGCTGCGGCTGCGGTTTTTTGATAAAACGGTGGATCTCTGGGTGAACGCTGCCAGCACCATCGCTCTACCAAGACCTCTGACCTCCTGCTCCTCTTGACATAGGATGCAGGTAACCAGCTGACGGCGATCACCCCCATCCATCCTCTTTGGACCAACACATATCTGAGAGGCACAGGTTAGCTCTGAACTGGAAGGACTGGAAGAGAGAAGATGAATACTTTTCAGTGAGTCCCAGAAAAGATGGAAAGGAACACAGGCAAAATATCGAAATGTGTTCAAGTATGTGCAGATGTGAACAGGTGTAAGGAGGTGTGAGCAGGTACGAGCAAGAATACACAGGTGTACAATGGTGTAAGCCAGAGCAAAAAGATGGGATCAGGTGTGTGGAGATGTACCTGTGCTCTGCAGCAGATGTGGAAGCCTCCAGCTCCTCCATGCTCTGCTGAAACAGCTCTTTGTTCTCATTGATGAAGTGTTTCTGCATCTCAGACATTTGGGCCATGATCTTCTCCCTGCGGAGACGGGCCATCTCAGCCTTCCTCTTCCTCTCTGCCTTGTCTTTGTCTCTCACCGTCTGCAGGAAATGGCACAACAATCACCTTAATCAGTCAGAACATCTCATTGGCTTCAGTAAGACAGGATGTTCTCTGAAGGTCTTACTTCCTCTAGCCCTGGCTCCTGGTTGGTGTTGATGCTGGAGCTGGATGATGTCCGTTCTCGCATCATTTTGATGCTTCCAACCATCTGCACACCAACACCACCACAAACATTACACATGATTGGGTTGAAACAACAAATGATCACAGAGCAGAAACACTGAAGCTTAAAACCAGAAAAAAATTAAAGTGACACCAGCAGGTACCTTGAGAATCCAGGTGATCATGTCTTTGTGGACCTCCAGATGAGGAGCATTCTGTAGACTTTCTAACAGAGCCAGGACACTTCCTGAGGTGCTGGGAGCTTCACCTGGACCTGAACACATGTGATACGACAGTCATGTTCATAGACACCTGAACAACAGCGTAAAGTGAATGAATGCATGTACTGACGTGTGATCTTGCTGCTGTATTTGAAGGTAACGTCTCCGTCTCCGCTGCTGTTCTCTAGCTGCTGCTGCTCCTCCAGCAGAGCCATACCCACCAGGTGGAGCACCTACAGGTGTGGAAACAAAACACCTCTTAGTCTGATAAAGCTCGTGCAGCACCTCAGCTGACTGACAGGTACTGCTACAGTCATCTGAGCTCACCCTCTGCAGCATGGACTCGGTCCAGCCGCCTCCGCTTGGCTCCACAGCCCACTGGAGGACAGCGCCCTCTACAGCCAGCAGCACGTCACACTGCAGCACGTTCACCAGACTGCCGAAAAGTGGACAGAGAAGGGGAGGGAGGGGCGGGGGCGGGCTATAAAATGCACGTGCATGTTACCATGGTGACCAGGTGAGTCATTGAACAGGACTGATGTCACTGGAAGCTGCGTTCACCTGTGTCCTCGGCGTTCTGTCTCCTCAGCTTCCTCTGAGCCTCCTCAGCCTGAAAAAATAACCCCGTCACCATAACAACACACATCACCACCTGAGCAATACCCCGGGTTCTGATGTGTTCTGATCCAATTACCTTGGACTGATCTGCTCTGCTATAGTGATGGAAGTAAAGGTTGAAGTGTTTGTTCCACTCAGGACGCAGCTCATACAGGCCCCGCCCCGTCACACCTGGCTTCCTGTTAACACAGAACAACACCACTGCTAGCGCAGACGGCTTTTCAAGGTCCGAATGTTTTCAGGTGGATGGCTAAGAAACACAGACTGACTTGAACGACGCAACGCTGTCGATGACTCTCTCTAGACCAGTCTCCCTATTGCCCTGGAAGACAACAACAGCCCCAGAATATTCAGGTAATCGGACAGGTACACTGACAGGCAATCGGGTGAACAGAGACGTCTCTTACGTTCTCAGGCAGAGCTTTGACCAGCTCACTGTGAGCCATGGATCTGATGGAGAGCTGGTGGAGGATTTCTCTCCTGACCTCATCGAGGGGCTCCACCTGGCCGATGCCAGGAACATAACGCTCACCTGGAAGACACAAACACACTGCAGATAACCTCACCTGCAGATGCCACGCCTGTAGGCTGACCTTCGGTTTTTAGACTCACCCACAACCATGACGATGAGGTGCAGCATCTCTTCTATCAGGGTGTTCTGCTGGGCCAGGTCCTGCGGAGTATTGAACATCAAATCATCTGAACGGTTCTGATGTCAGCTTCAGCAGATTATAAGCAGGACATGGACAGACAGGGTTCTAACCTTATTGGCCTCTCTGTATCTCTTCCTGATGTCTACGGAACTGAAGATGTGGAAGAGCTCAAATCGGCTCAATACGATCATAAGGAAGTGGTTTGGGTCCATCATGGAGGCCCCCACCTGCAGCAATATACCACCAGCTGTCAGTGGAATCACAACAGAACAACCAGAGCTGATCGGAACCTGCAGCAGAGTCCAGAGTGTGTACCTGCAGCATGATGACGTCCTTGTCGAACATCTCCACTCTGCACTTGACGTTGTGGTAATAATAGATCTGGAACACAGGAGACATCATCAGGTGTTCCCTGCTGGCTGAGCTTCTGCAGATCTGAAGTTCTGGTCCAAGCATAAACACTCACCTGGTTTATAAGTGAGAAACCGTTCCTCCTCCACATCCCAGCATGCACCTGTGCACAGAGCACGAGGCAGCGCAGAGGAAGCTCTATCAGGAGGTGGGGGCTGAGCTCTCCCTGAGGAAGTAGAGACAGGTAAGCAAGTCATGTGACTGGTTAGAGTAAGTCAGCTGATCATCTGAGTCAGAGGCTGTTCCACCTCGCAGCATCAATAACTGATCATGTGATTAGCAAGGGTCCATGTTACTGACCAGCGGCAGCTGCTCGGGGAAGCGAGATGCCACCTCCGTCCTGCTGAGAAGAACGTGGAGCCCTAAGAGGAAAACACACCCAGCGTAAAGAAGCATGCAGCAGACAACATGGATGTTCTGCATATGCCTGATTACCTGCAAGCAGCCTGCACACGGGCAGGTGGATGGACACCTTCTCCTGAGAAACCTGGTACCTGAACGTGTCCACGGAGTGACCTGCCAGGCTCAAGCTGAGTGGCTGCTCGCCGTCAGACAGGCCATCTTGACACTGATTGAGCATACTCAGACACTTCTTGTATGCCTCGATCAGCACACGCTCCTTAAAACCCAAACAGAACGATCAAATGATCAATCCATCCAGAACAAGGGAGTTACAACATGAGGTGCTAACCATGCCATCCCCAGCCCACAGGGCCAATCATCTGACAGATATCCAACCGATGACAACAGACTGTATGTTAGGCGTTATCTGCAGCATCAGGTAAGGTATATGTCGGGGATCAGATGCTGTAACATATGCAAGCTGCAGGCTCACGTCAGTGCAGCACCACTCCTGGATCATGGAGATTATGTGGGTCAGTTTCATCTGCAGGGTGAATGCTGCCTCCCACTCAGGCTCCATCTCGATGTGCTGGCCCACTTGTCTAACCACGGGGTCCATACCCTGTTACAGACACCCAGACAGGTGAAATTAGACAGAAAGGCTGGACCTGAGCAGGTAAACGGATCTCTGTGAGTCCAAGTTACCTGCATACACCTCAGCAGGTCCAGAAATGCATCAAAGCCATCCAGAAACTTAAGCCTGAGTTGGTCACACCATTCAGGAGGAGGACTGATCAGGACGTACCTGCTGACACAACACATCTGCTTTAACTGGGAGAACCGCTCTTGTACCTGGAACTGGACTTTAACTGATCCTTACTTGAGGTCTCCGATGAGGCTCTGGACCCTGCCGAACTTGAAGGCTTGCTGGGCGGTATAGCGGTCAAACTGGAAGCGTCCCTGAGGGTCTCTATGACGAAGGTGGTCCACAAAGGTTCTGATGATTGTCATCATTAGGTTTTCCTCCACCATTAGCATACGGGCCTACAGTGCACAGACAGAGTTGTGTTTCTGAATTGGACATAAGGTTCAGTAGGCCAAGTCCGACCAAAGCTATAATTGTGGTTGGACTTCCAGTCCAAAATGTCCCAGATTTCTTATCTGAAAACTTAGAACGAACAGGTTCTACTTCCGGTTCCAGACTGTAAACGGGTTCCTGTTCCAGAGTGTGAACGGGTTCCTGTTCCAGAGTGTGAATGGGTTCCAGTTTCAGACTGTGAACAGGTTCCTGATTCCAGACTGTAAACCGGTTCATGTTCCGGTTTCAGACTGTGAACAGGTTCCTGATTCCAGACTGTGAACAGGTTCCTGATTCCAGACTGTGAACAGGTTCCTGATTCCAGACTGTGAACAGGTTCCTGATTCCAGACTGTGAACAGGTTCCTGATTCCAGACTGTAAACCGGTTCATGTTCCGGTTTCAGACTGTGAACAGGTTCCTGATTCCAGACTGTAAACCGGTTCATGTTCCGGTTTCAGACTGTGAACAGGTTCCTGATTCCAGACTGTAAACCGGTTCATGTTCCGGTTTCAGACTTTGAACAGGTTCCTGATTCCAGACTGTAAACAGGTTCATGTTCCGGTTTCACACTGTGCACAGGTTCCTGATTCCAGACTGTAAACCGGTTCATGTTCCGGTTTCAGACTGTGAACAGGTTCCTGATTCCAGACTGTAAACAGGTTCATGTTCCTGATTCCAGACTGTAAACAGGTTCCTGATTCCAGACTGTGAACAGGTTCCTGATTCCAGACTGTAAACAGGTTCCTGATTCCAGACTGTAACAGGTTCCTGATTCCAGACTGTGAACAGGTTCCTGATTCCAGACTGTGAACAGGTTCCTGATTCCAGACTGTGAACAGGTTCCTGATTCCAGACTGTGAACAGGTTCGATTCCCAGACTGGGAAAAAGGTTTGATCCGACTGTGAACAGGGTTCCTGATTTCCAGACTGTAAACAGGTTTCCCCTGATTCCAGACTGTAAAACAGGTTTCCCTATTCCAGAAAACTGTAAAACAGGTTTCCTGATTCCAGACTGTAAACAGGTTCCTGATTCCAGACTGTGAACAGTTCCCTTTTCCCAACTGTGAACAGTTCCTGATACCAGACGGTGAACAGGTTCCTGATACCAGACGGTGAACAGGTTCCTGATTCCAGACGGTGAACAGGTTCCTGATTCCAGACGGTGAACAGGTTCCTGATTCCAGACTGTGAACAGGTTCCTGACTCCAGACTGTGAACAGGTTCCTGATACCAGACTGTGAACAGGTTCCTGATTCCAGACTGTGAACAGGTTCCTGATATCAGACTGTGAACAGGTTCCTGATACCAGACTGTGAACAGGTTATGGTGTCTGCAACATGTTGTAATCCATGGGGGTACAGCCATAGATTGCAATATTTAAAGGCTAGTTTAATCTTTTCGGGAAATTTCAAATTTCCGTAATATTTCCGCTCACCCGGGGAAACAGAATAAAGCGGACATCCCGTAATGTATGTCTGAAAAAAAAACCCCCGCTTTCCCAAAAAGAGACATTTTTTCCATGCAATTCCATGGGGGGAACCAAAGGAGGGGCAACTTAGTTCCAGCGGGGAAAGCGACATAACTCTTCAAACTAACCAAGAGTGTTATATGATCACGCGTCCACAAACAAAGGTAACAATGATTTTTCTGTTCGGTATCCGGCATTTATTCATTTAAAGATTTTTAAGAGACAAGCTTGATTTGGGTTTTTCTTTTTGAGGTCTCTAAAAGCACCCCCCAAATTTAGAAGCGGATTTCCCTCACGGCCTGGAAAAAGGGCTGGGACCGCATCGCATCCCTTTCCCCTGCGTGTATGCCCAGTACCCAAAAAGTCCCCCGGGCCCCCCCCCCCTTCCCCCGCGGGGTGACTTTCCAAACGTCCCTGGGCCCCAACCCCTAAGCATCCGGGGATGGGGGCCGCAAGGTCTCCCCCCTTTCGTCCGTCCCCAATCCTTTTTTGACCGGCCCCCTCCCAGGGGGGTGGGCCCACGGGGGGGAGGGCCCCCGCGTCTCCTTTGGGTTTGGGCCCGGCTGGGCCCCCCGCGAGGAGCAAACCACCCACCAAAGCTCTCCGACGAGCCCCCGCCCCCGGGGGCCTGGCCCAAGGTGGGACCCCCGGTTTTCCGGCTGAAAACCGGGCGACTTCACATGCCTCGATTTAATCATCTTTCATGGGGGGTTTTCTTGAAAATAGCGGGTAGCCCCCAACCCCCAAGCGGGGGCTCGGGAACCCCATCTCCTTGAGAGGGCTGGCTCTCTTTTTATTTTCGGGGTTTGGCCCACGGGGAGGCGGCAGGCTGTGGGGGTTTGCTTGTTGCCCCCCCAGCTCAGCCGCCCTCTTTGTTGGGGTTTTTACCCCGTGGATGAGAAAGGCGCATCCTGCGCCTTGGGTTTGGGGGGACAGGTCTTTTTTTTTGACCTGACGTTTCGGCCTACGGCCCACCCGGTAGTGCAGAGTCCCCGGCCTTTTGCGTCCCGGGGGGGGGAAATGTTGGAAAATGACCCTCCCGGGGACTCCATTATTCTGCGGGGGGAAATTAAACCCCAAAACGTTGGAAACGCCCGGGGGGTTCCCCGATCTGAATCCGAGGGTGTTTTTTTTGGACTTCTGTCTAGTAAAGGATTGTCCCCTAATGAACACCTGTTTTAAGCATAAGGGTGTTTTTATCAGTGCACTTGGCACCAGGACAGCCCAGGGAGGAGGTCAAAAAATCGCTTTTTTTGTCGTTTTCAATTTAGACCTTTTGGGCCCCCATGTTTTGGACACCCGGGTGAAGAGAGGGCTGAAATGTCCCGGTCAACCAAACCCGGGGGTGAGTTTGGGCCCGGGTTTGGGGAGGGGGAAAGCCCCCGGGCAGACTTGGCAGGGCCCCAAACGCATAGTGAAGGGGTTTCTGGGAACGCCCCGGCAGAGCCCTCTGAGGGATGTTTTAAACTCCCCCTCGGGAGAGCTTTGACCAGTTTCCGGGGGATTTGGGGGACTAGAGTCCGAGTGGACCATGTTCTCCGCATCTGTTGTCGATGCTGCTGCCCTTTACCTGGGGCCCGTAAGGTCTGCGGCCCCTGTCCGGGCGGCAACCCCCAAACCCGGGGGTGGCCCCGGGCAGTAAGGGATGCTGTCGCTGAAAAAAGGGGGCCCTATCGGCTTGGTTGGCTTGTAGGATCCTGGGGCGGCTGACGGGTACCGGGGGCCCAAGTGTGCCGCGGCCCGGGTGGTGGCGATGAAAAAAACTCGGGGCCTGGGGGGGTTCGTGGGGTATGGAAAAGGACTCCCGGGCGGCCCTTTGAACTTCTGCCAAACCGTCCAGCGCCTCGGGAAAGGGGAAGCAGTGCTTCCCCAACACTGTTTACAGGGGGGGTGGGGGTCGGCCCCTCAACTGGGGAATAATCGAGCGGTGGAAGGAGTATTTCAGGATTTCCTAAATCCTGCCATCATTCTTGCTGGGGGAAAAAAGGGCGGGGACGGGGGGTTGGACTTTTCATCCCCCGGGGAAAAGTCAAAAAGTGGTTAAAAAGTCCGCAGTGGCGGGGGTTGGGGGGTGGAGAGATTCACCCTGAGTCCCCAAATTTGGAGTTGGGGGCGTCATGGTTGAAAGCCCTTAAAAACTGCGTGGGGGTTTGGGGGACAGTGCCTCTGGACGGCGACGGGGGTGGTGGTCCCACCTTGAAATAGAAGAGTGTGTTCCAACTACAGGGGGATAACCCTCCTCAGCCCCTGGTAAGGCCTAACCGGGGGATTAGAGAGGAAGTCCGGCTGATGTCGAAAATCGGCTTCAGAAGGAGCAGGGGGTTTTCCCCGGCTGTGGAAACGGACCAGTCTTACCCTCTACAGGGACTCGAGGGTTCATGGGAGTTTCCCCCAAACCGCTAAAGTGTTTTGTGGACCTGGAGAAGGGATTTGACTGGTCCCTCGTGATGCCCTGTGGGGGGTTCAGGGGGTAGGAATGGGGGGTTTTTAAATTGGGGGGGGCCCACCCGGTCTTTCCCCAAGCGGAACAGGTTTTTGGGTTTCCGGAATTGCCGGCACTAAGTCGGCCCTGTTCCCGGTGCATTTTGGGGAACCTCCAGGGCTCCCCCTTTGTCCCCGGGTTTTCTGTTCATAACTTTTATGGACAGGTTTTGGCGCCCCCCAAGGGGCCCCGGAGGGGGCGGGTTTTGGGGCCCAGTGGTTTTGGTCTCTTCTTTTTGCAGATGACGTGGCCCCCGCTGGCCCCCTCTTCCCAAGACCCACAGCTTTCCCCCTGGGGTGGTTCGAAGGGGGAGTGTGAGACGGTTTGGGATGAGGATTAGCTCCTCCAAGCCAAAGGGCCCCGGGTTTCCGCCCGGAAAAGGATGGCTTGCCCCTCTTCAGGTTGGGGGGCGTTCCTGCTTCAAGGGGAGGGGGTTCAAGTATCTCGGGGTCTTGTTCAGGGCTGAGGGGAAGAATGGAGCGGGAGATGGGGAAAGGACGGATCGGTGCGGCTGCCCCCAGTAATGGGGCGCTGTGCCGGCGTTGGGGTTTGAAGGGGAGACCCTGACCCGAAAACCCCAAAGCCCCGTTTCCCGGGTGGGGTCTACGTTCCTACCCTCCCCCATGGGCATGAGTTTTGGGGGTCAAGCCCGAAAGAACGGGGATCCTGGATACAAGCGCCTAAAATTTGGGGTTTCCTCCGTAGGATGGGGGGAAATCCCTTAGAGATGGGGGAAAGGGAGTGGGCCCCTTTTAAAGGGAGGGGCTCGGAGTGGGAAGCCGTTTCTCCTCCACATCGAGAGGAGCCGTTGGGGGGGGGGCCCCGGGAATCATCCCCGGTTTCCCTCCGGACCCCTTCCCTTTGGGGGAGGTTTTTCCAAGGCACGTCCCACCGGGAGGAGGCCCGGGGACGGCCCAGGACGGCCCTGGAGGGACTAGTCTCTCGGCTGGCCTGGGAAGGGCCTTGGGCTCCCCCCGGAGGGTGGAGGAGGTATCTGGGGGGGGGACGTCTGGGTGTCTTGCTGAGTCTCTCCCCCCATGACCCCGGCCCCGGATAACCCGGAAAACGAGAGTACGAGTAAATATTATTTTACCAAATTGAAAACATAATTAAAAAAAACCCTTAAGGAAACCCATTTTCCAAAAGGGGTTTTGGGTTTTTATTCAAAATAATATTTCCTTAAATATTATTTCCCAAAAAATAAAGGAGGTAATTAAAAAATGTGGGGAATTGGTTTATCCCGAAGGTTGGTTTATTAAAACAGATCATTCTTTAAAAAATTATTTTAATAAAAAAAAATTTTACTGATTTGGCATTGGGAATGGTTATCTAAACGTTTTCTAAAAAAATTGCCTAAGTTGGTTCCCCAAGGGGCTTAAATTAACTTCATTTCCAGATTCTTCAAAATAATCCTTGGTTCCAAACATAAACATTGCATGGTAATGTTTCATCACTCTTTGGTCATGATTTTCAACCCTCTTTAATCAACTTGTTTATATTTTACATAGCCCCTTAGGTCTTCAAATTTTTCTTTTAAATTTGCTTTTGGTAGTTTTTGTTGGATTGTTTTAGCATATGTTAAAGAGGTTTTGATTGAAAAAAATGTTTTTACTTTGAGTTGACTTATTTTTTTAATAAATTTTTGTATTTTAAGAAATTGTGTGAATTCATTTCATGTGTGTGCAGAGTTTATGCTGTTCAATAATGTCAGAGCTTGGCTCACACCTTTCAACTTTGTCCTAATACCATCGCCTTACTGGGCTGGTATTCACAGGACAACCCTTAACAGACCAAAATATTATTTGATAAAATATTAAAGTACTAATATAAAAAAAATATATTCATAATCACGACAAACATCTTCTTACAGCTTTCCACTTAAGAGTTTCTTGATGATGAGCGCAGATAGCAAACCTTTGAATCAAACCTTCCTCAGTATGTTGGACAAATACCCACCACAACAGAGTAGAACTCAGGACTTTGGATCAAACAGCTTAAACCCATCTGAGGTGCTGATTATGTCAGGAGGCGGGCATCAGTCTGGTCCGACAGGAACTCACCAGCGAGGGCACGGTGAACATCTGCACCGACAGGTCGGTGATAGAGAACTCGCGGTCATGGTCATCTCTGATGTAGTCGTTCTGCAACCGTTCATAGTTCTACAAGAATGGGGGGGACAGAGAGACAGCGGTGTGTGGGGGTACAGAAGAAGAAGACCAGTACTCACCACGGTTGGGACGGTGAAGAGCTGTACAGACAGCGACGTCACTGACACCACTCGCTCGTGATCATCTTCCATAAAATCTGTCTGCAGCCATCTGTAGTTCTAAAAGGGGAGGACATGTCACCTCTGGGTCAGAGGTCGCTGCTGTGCTGCCCAGCTCATAACCCTACCTCCTCTAAAAACAGCTAAAACCATAGCTTCCTGTTCCTGATCACAGCAACCAATCAGAGCTCAGCTAACATCAAACAGTTCCTCCATAGAAGAAAACCTGTTCAACTAAGATAAAAACCTCCTGCAGCGGAGTCTTCCTGAAGTTCAGGGGTCTGATGGCCTGAAGAGTTCGCAGTCTTTGTACTAAAAGTTGGCAGTAGAGAAATTCTGAAATGTACAGTGCACAAAACCATTCAGATGTAAAAACCGTGCGTAGACATGTCACCTCACACGTAGCCTTCAAATATCCCAATTTGCCGTGAATTATGTGTAATTGCACATGGCGCTTGGACCGACCACCCCCCCTAAAATTCATATACAAAGGGGTGCAGCGCTGATGGTGTAAGAGTTTAAGCGTGCGACCAATGTATGGAGGCCTTAGTCCTCGATGCAGGCTGTCGCGGGATCGAATCCCAGCCCCTGCGACGTTTTCTGCGCTCCCTTCCCCCACTCTTTCCACCATTTCCTGTCTGCTTACTGTCAAATACTGATCAAACAAAGGCCACTAGTGCCACAAAAAGTCACCCACCACGTGTCCAAATAACCATGGCAACGATGTTGTGACAGTGAAAGAGCCAGTTCCTTTCGGGGAAAAAAAACGCTAAGAAAGACTTATCTGCATACCATTGACGGCCCGAACCTGTTTAGTTCTGCAGTGGATCCAAACAGCGCCATCTAGCTGCTGCACTGAGCTCAATCATAGCTCAATGCTGATCAATGAGGTGAACATGTCTCCTATATTTCTATGAGGAAGACTGTCACCACACACTATGAAGAACTTAAACCTTTAAAACCATTCAGGACGTCCCACCAGTAATGATCTAGAAGCCTCCATCACACAGGAGCCTGATGGAGGTTTGGTCCCAACACAACTATTAGAATTAGAATAATTATTATAATTATCATTATAGTATGAAGGAATCATGAGCTGAGGAGACATCGTTGTATTAGTGAGACACATCTGTGCATCACTAATAGGTTGAACATTTATTGAATGAAGATGTTTTCTATTCACTAAAGCATATTGACTTCCAGATGGGGCCCTTATAGCAGGATGGGTCCAGTCTGTAGCTCTGATTACATTCAGAAATCAGCTCTTCGCTGCAATGAGAGCCACAGTTTCTATAACTTTCTATATCTGAGCAACATCTGGATGAAGGCCGACCCATATGGCTGGCATGGCCCGGTTCAGGGATGACTGTTAAATACCCGACCTGTCAGTCAGCTCCCTCTGAGAAGCTCCGGTTGAAAGAACCGCAGGGTAGTGAGAACTGGAACTGGTACCGGAGACCCACGGTTCCTCCTGGTTTCCCTCTGGACCACTGAGGCCAGCTCCATGCAGAGCTCCAAGATGATTGTCCTGGACAATCTGAACCAGCTGATGAGTCATGCATCATCATGTACCAGCAGGTCAGGAGGATCTCTAACTTCTTCCATTGGTGATGTCCTCCAGCTGAACCAAAGCTGCCATCGTTCCACAGTTAGGAGCAACTTTAGCAGCTATTTATGGACATGTGTGATGATTGTCTCCAGCTGGTCCACTTTAGGAACCATCAAACCTGACTTGTTAGGAGTTAATCTGCTGATCCGACACCATTTTATTCTCAGGGAGAATAAAAGTGTCGCTTAGATGATTCTCATGCATTTTATGCTCCTCAGCGCCCAGAAAATGATGGAAACAATCTGATGGAAACGCTCATCAGACTGAGGTTGTTTCCATCATTTTCTGAGGTGTGTTACGTTATTGAGGCTGAATGTGATTCAGTTTCATCGCTCTGGTTTAAACAATAAAAGCTCACGAAGAAACATCAGGTTTGATGCTCCATGAATTAAACTGAATGAAGTCATATTTCAGTGAATTTAGGGGAGGTTTGTTCTCAGTAGTTTATTATTCTTGATTGAAAACGTTTGCGTGGATTTCGGCACATTTTCATGCAGTGTTCATTTTAGTACATGCTGAGTTGTGCGTACGCTTCAAACATGACGCAACTGATCACCAATCAGTCTGACCTGCTGAACGCAAACCTGCAGGTCGGGCAGGGATCCATTCCCCACAGATCACCCAGAAAACAGGCTTTTATTGTTTCATCACCATTTGGTGGTTCTAAGAACATCAAGTGCAGAGAACCAGGCTGCGGGTGCCGGTTTTATTATCAGATTGGTTCCTGGGTCTCTGGACATTCAGCAAGAAAACATTTGCTGCTTAACTCTCAGGATTGATCATCCTGATGTTCCTCTCAGAACCCAGAGCAGAACACTCCCGCAGCCTCTCATGTCACTATGTTAAAGGGGCATTTCACCAATTCAATGGGATGCCCAGGACTGGATTACTGGATTCCTACACGGAACAGGATTTCTCTGATCCAACAGAACATCCTAGGTTCTTGATCTTGATCTGAATGTGGTCCTGGGTCTAAACCTATGTTTGGATCTAAATCTTGACCTGGATCTGACTATAAAATGGGTCTAGAAAATGGGATCTGAACATGGATTTGAACCTGGATGTGGATGAGGTTTGGGTCGGGTCAGTTACCTTGGCAAACTGGATGGCAAAGATCTTCTTGAACTTGAGGTCCATGAGGAGGCTGTTCATGAGCAGCTGGTGGTAGATGTTCCGAGCCCCTGCAGAATCATAGATCATGTTACCTCGACTCCTCTTTCAGAACTATCGGAACCTTCTGACCTCATTTACATGGTAAACTGTGTGGACTCTGATTCTGTTTCCAATAAAAGCACTTTTGGTCCAGTTCTTTTTTGTTTGTGCCTTGGGTTCTGGTTCTGTTGACCAAAAACTCTTACCTTTCCACATCTTGGAGTCGTTGAGCATCAGTCGGTCAACAAGCGAGGAGTTCTCTCCTTCTGGCCCCTTCTGTAGGCCCACCTGGCACAGGATCCTCTTCAGACCATCTGAAAGAGCTAACAGTCAGCAGAAGCAATACATGCAGCGGGGGGCATTGTGGGTAATGAAGTCCAGACATACCAGAATACTGGATGATCTGTCCCAACCAGCTGAGAGCCTTCAGAGCGAAACACTGATGAGCCACCACAGATGAGTGCATCACCTGCACCCGCAAAGGCTTGGACTGGCGGCTGGTGTTCCTCTGAGGGTCAGGGATCAGAGGTCAGGGACTAGAACCTGCTCATTACCATGACACTAGAACAAGAACCACTAAAATGAAGAGCATGCACTGCTTTCACACTATAGAACCTGTCCATCTTCTGTAAACATACAGAGGTAGGATTATAAAGTACAGAGAAGAACAGGTTGACACTGGAAGTGGGTCAGACTGGGCCAGAAATGGAACCAGGCGAGGCAGCAACATTTAGGAATGAGGTGTAGTGGTGATGCCACTGGTTTTCTAAAGTTAACCAGAACCCTGATCACATGAATCATATAGTAACTGGGTTTGAGGCCAGAAACTTAACTCTGATCTGGTGCCAGTGAGTCCAGAAAGGAGCTTCTGGCTCTGCCCACAGAGCTCTACACTAGAGTCATCCTGAAGTGTGCACATTTCATTCAAGAGGCTGCTTGTCTGGGATCTGGAACTCACCACAATGATGGACTTTGCCTGTTCACAGAACTGATGGTCTCCGAACCGAACAGACTTCCTGCCCTGCAGACACACAGGGAGACGTTAAACCCACACTGTTTCTGAGACATCTGGACCTTACTTGGGCCACGCATGGCACATCTGTCTTAGTTCTGGACATGGCTAAATTCATATGGGCCAGATGTGACCCACACACCCCATTCCAGTTGTAGGTTGAGTTATGGCATCATATGTGTGTGGTGCCATAACTCACTCATAATAAACAGGTTCTCTCTGGGTCACATTTGGCAAGAGTGAAACATGGAACATGGCTGAGCTCTGAGGGCCAGGTTGCGTGTTTGGGTCAAATCTAGATCATTACACTAATCATTGGGTTGGTTTCCTCACTGTCATTTAAAGGGGACCTATTATACAAAATGTACTTTTTGATTGTAGAAGCATTAGAGACCCAAATGGAAGTATAAAAACAATCAGTTAAATAAAAAAAAAACAACATTCAGCCGTTTTTTGCCTATAAACGAATGTGTTAATTTTCTAGAAAACGCATGGTTTTAAAACGTGTGCAAATCTGCAGATGACAGAAATATAAGTAGTTATTGTTGCGTCTTAAGGGCAGAACATAGTCGGGCGACAGTAAGCAGCGCGGACTCCTAGTCGAACGTACCAATTTCCTAGATTTCTGGTGAAAAATTCCTACATTTCCCACACTTTCTGCCATGGCGTCATCAGACGGGGAGGCAGATCTAATGTTCTGTGTAGCTTTGGAAAAACAACAAGAAAAGAAGCTTTCAAAGGTCATTAAACCAGACTAGGGACTAAGAAGAGGAACACACCCGTCAGTGCGAGGCAGAGAGTGGTCATGACTCGTGACTGGCTGCTCGGAGCAGTGTGTCACATATGAGAACCCAAAAAAGGGGACACTGAGGTGAAATCTCAGAAATACAAGAATGATTTGTATGAAACATGTAATTAACATGTCTTGTACAGTCACAGACCTGTCCAAAATGTTTATAAGGAAATATTAAAGGTCACCTTTAAACTCTGAAGAAAAATGAGCATTGACTCCCTTCTCCAACTGGAACCAGTTTTGTCCTGAAGTCCTGGATTAAGCTTAGTTTAGTTCAAATGTTATGTTTCCAGCTTGTTGTTCAGGTTGGTTGAGTGAATATGTTTGTGTTATATCAGGGGTGTCCAGCTCCAGTCCTCCAGAGCTACTATCCTGCTCCAACACACCTGAACTCCCTCAGCAGCAGTCACTCAGTTCTGCAGGGCAGAGGTGGACATTCCAGGTCTAGAAATTTAAAAGCCTGTAAAGAGATTAGTTCCAACCGTTTACATTTCCATCTCCACAACACAGACAGGGACTTATCACCTGGTTAGGTGAAAGGGATGAAGGAAAACTAGGCAGGGTTTTTACTTTCTGGACCTGACTGTCCACTTCTGCTGCAGAGGCCTGCTAACGAGCCGTTAATCATTAATCAAGGTATGTGGGCCGAATGCCACAATTGGGCCCAAACTGGGCCACATGTTAGTAGTTATCTGAGATTCTGTCAGATCATATGCCCGTTGTTCCCCTCCACTTCCTGTCTTTTAAGTGTGAGAAGGTGTAGCATGTGTAGTGGACATGTGGTACAGGTGTGGTACAGAGGTATTACAGGTGTACTACAGGTCTATTACAAGTGTGGCACAGATGTGGTACAGGTGTAGTACTGACATCTCTGTCGACGGTGGTGGCAAAGCTGACTGCTTCCTTCTGGCTGCAGTTGACAGCTTTTTGCAGCGTGTAGATCACCTGCTCATACGTATGGACTTCATCATTGAACAGCATGCAGTAGTAGGTGTCTTCTCGTTCCCTGTGCCCACGCACGCCCATGCGCAAACACACACACACACACCAAAAAAAAAAAACAGCATTTAACTTAGTTGCTGTTCAAGCCAACTTTATTCATAAAGCACTTTAAAAACAATGAGAACTGAAAGTGCTGAACATAAAGATGATAAATAAGAAACATAATACAATGAATTAATTAAATAACAAGTAGAAGTAATTGTTGTGCCAGCCATGGGATGGAACAACCACTTAACTACTCACACCAAGGACAAAAGGCTGGTAAAAACTGAATCCCTGAATGACAGTTTCTACCCATCCTCCTGCATAGCTAACAGGAAGGAGGAGTCACAATTGGAATCCCCGTGGATCCCAAAAAGTTAGGTACGGTCTTTAATTGTGCATCTGATAACCGTAAACCAGCTGAAGTTAGTGACCAGCTGTCTTAAACCTTTCTGTCGAAGCTCCTGCAGAAAACAGATCTGGGCCAGAGATTCCCCAGTGGAGAGGCATCTCTGATCACGTTGACGGCGTGGCTTTTTCCCCCTCGAGAAAAGACGCAAGGAACAGCAGTAGTCCCCCCCTTTTCAGTTGCTACTCAGAGCAGCCGCCACGCAACTCATCGCCCCTTTGGACCTCCTGTTCTTCAGAACGGTTCACACAAGAGGTTGTGTCTGGGCAGAGAAAATTTGTTTAGGATTAAACAGTTAAAATATTGTTTATCTTATTGTGTTTGCTTTGTGGTGTTGAACTGCATGAGTGCTATAAAGCCTCCAGGCTAGTTTATTTGTTTTCATTTGGTGTGTGTTTTTAAAGTTAAAACAAACTTTATTTCAATGAGTAATTTAAACACTGATGGTCTAGAAAGATACGGTTGGTTCATTTTATCTCCTCTTTCTAACCTATATTAAATATGTCTGTGTAGCCTTTTGTAAGCATGCTAAATGGGGGGGTTCACGTGAAGTCGTGGTCACGTGACCGCACTTCACGATCGCCATCTTGGGTTGCAGCTGCAGCCTGTTTTCGTTGTTTAAGCTGATCAGTGAAGCAAAACTCTGGACCATTTAACTATGGGGAAAACCTGCTTAGTTGTGGGTTGAGCTGCACCTGTGGGTCAAGATCAATGTTCATTACCGTCTGCCAGCTGTGATAGAAAGTGTGAGAAAACAAAACCACTGAGTAACACAATGCTGACTACTGCGGCTGAATCGGATATCCAGGGCGGATTTGGACGGCCTGAACCTCACTCACGTCCCAGTGTGCAGTGCACATTTTGTGACAGGTAAATAAATAATGTTCATCTACATTTATTGTAATAATATTCCGGAAAGTGGTCTGCCAAGACTGTGAGCTGATCAGTTGATTCTGAGCTGAGCAGCACTCAGCATTGTGACCTACTTCAGTAAGCTGCGCTATCAAGCCTTGACCAGCTAGATGTAGGCTGCAATTTACCTTTACTGTTATGCTGTAAATGTATTATCTAGTAATATAACTACTATGTAATTACCCTATAAAGGGCAATATTGAACTTACCATGGATTTGTTGTGGCTATGAGAAAAATAGTTGTGCAGCCAATCGTCAAGATTTGCGTTAAACAAACCAACAGGCAGTACATCTGGATCCACCTTTGTTGATGATCGCAATTTTCTTGGGGTACATGGTCTTATCAGGAGGTTGTAACGACTCTAGATGCTTATCCATGGTCGAAAAGGAAGTATACAGTGTTGCAATGTTGTGTAGATCGTGAAGCGATACGGAGACACCCAAGATGGCGGACCTGGAACCTCAGTGACGTCAATGAAAACCCCCCATTGTGTCTCTGGTATCCCTAAAGCTAAAACTACATGAAACTACTCAAAGATGGTTAAGTTGACAGCAGAAAATCTGCTTAAATCGGACAAATTATCAGAAATAAACTTCAGCAAGGAAAGCTGTCATCTGAACTTTTCAAGTAGGAAGACTATGAGGTAAAAATCAGCTTCACAAGCTAAACTTATTTTAAAACCATTTGTTGAAAAAGAGTTGTACAACAGCAGTGTGTAAGCTAAAATTGGCTGAAAAGCTAACGCTAGCTAAAATACTAACAGTAGCATTTTGGCTAATACTAGCATGTTAGCTGACATTATCTCACTCCATTCAATGACTATGTCTCAATTCAGGGGCTGGATCCTTCGAACGCCGTATTTGCAGGCTGATTACGTCACAGCGCGGCGACGAAGGCTGTCCCAATTCATGAATCCTTCCGAGACTACTTCAAATGCGGCCGACAAATGTGTCTTTCTTTTGCCCGATTTCAAGGATGAGTCGTGAGTATCCTTCGTGGTCCATCATTTCCCATGATTCATTGTGGGTCAAAACGGATTGGTCAAGCAGGGGCAGCCATGGCGGACCACAGCGGCAAAAGCTGTGAGTAAATTGTAAAAAATGACAATTTCTGTGACACAAATGACTTTTTACAATGTTTTTAGTGTGGGAATATACAGGGGTTGGACAATGAAACTGAAACACCTGTCATTTTAGTGTGGGAGGTTTCATGGCTAAATTGGACCAGCCTGGAAGCCAGTCTTCATTGGTTGCACATTGCACCAGTAAGAGCAGAGTGTGAAGGTTCAATTAGCAGGGTAAGAGCACAGTTTTCCTCAAAATATTGAAATGCACACAACATTATGGGTGACATACCAGAGTTCAAAAGAGGACAAATTGTTGGTGCACGTCTTGCTGGCGCATCTGTGACCAAGACAGCAAGTCTTTGTGATGTATCAAGAGCCACGGTATCCAGGGTAATGTCAGCATACCACCAAGAATGACGAACCACATCCAACAGGATTAACTGTGGACGCAAGAGGAAGCGGTCTGAAAGGGATGTTCGGGTGCTAACCCGGATTGTATCCAAAAAACATAAAACCACGGCTGCCCAAATCACGGCAGAATTAAATGTGCAGCTCAATTCTCCTGTTTCCACCAGAACTGTCCGTCGGGAGCTCCACAGGGTCAATATACACGGCCGGGCAGCTATAGCCAAACCTTTGGTCACTCGTGCCAATGCCAAACGTCGGTTTCAATGGTGCAAGGAGCACAAATCTTGGGCTTTGGACAATGTGAAACATGTATTGTTCTCTGATGAGTCCACCTTTACTGTTTTCCCCACATCCGGGAGAGTTACAGTGTGGAGAAGCCCCAAAGAAGCGTACCACCCAGACTGTTGCATGCCCAGAGTGAAGCATGGGGGTGGATCAGTGATGGTTTGGGCTGCCATATCATGGCATTCCCTTGGTCCAATACTTGTACTAAATGGGCAGATGGGCACTGCCAAGGACTACCGAACCCTCTGAGGACCATGTGCATCCAATGGTTTTAAACATTGTATCCTGAAGGGCGGTTTCCGTGTATCAGGATGACAATGCACCAATACACACAGCAAGACTGGTGAAAGATTGGTTTGATGAACATGAAAGTGAAGTTGAACATCTCCATGGCCTGCACAGTCACCAGATCTAAATATTATTGAGCACTTTGGGGGTTTGGAGGAGCGAGTCAGGAAACGTTTTCCTCCACTAGTATCACATAGTGACCTGGCCACTATCCTGCAAGAAGAATGGCTTAAAATCCCTCTGACCACTGTGCAGGACTTGTATATGTCATTCCCAAGAAGAATTGACGCTGTATTGGCCGCAAAAGGAGGCCCTACACCATACTAATAAATTATTGTGGTCTAAAACCAGGTGTTTCAGTTTCATTGTCCAACCCCTGTAACTGTGTGATGTGTGTTCGGAGTTTTCCGCTCCCGCCGTAGTAACTGCCGGCTTGCCTTGCCAGCCTTCCCAGCGGTGAGGCTAGACCGTCCCAATTCATAACTGCTCACTTCCGGCCTCCGTGGTTTTAGCGGTCGACGAAGGACCCAGCCCACGTAGACCAGGTCCTTCGAAGGATCCAGCCCCTAAACTGGGAAATACCCTAGGTGTCAATTTAGCCCTACAAGTGAATTTTAGCCTAACTGCTAATGTTAGCTTAAAGGCTAACATTAGCATGTGGGCTAACACTAGCATGTTGGGTCACATTAACTTACTCCTTTCAATATGTTAATTTAGTGCTACCAGTTAAAATTAACGTAAATGCTAATGTTAGCTTAAATGCTAACATTTAAGCTAAATTTGCACAAGTTTTTTTGAAATTCCTATACGCTTCCAATTCAAGGTGTGTTGACTTTGCGTTGCTTTGGGGCGTGTACTGGAATTCTAATTTCCCTTTGGGGATCAATAAAGTATTTCTGAATTGAATTTTCAATTGAATTGTGTTGCCGGAAAACTGTTAGTCCCACTATGAGGGTGACATTTTCTTAATCGCGAAAGAGAATCCTAAGTTTTGATGTATTATTTGTATAGGTAGAGTGAAAATTGAGCGGGTGAGGAGAGTTTGTTCGTCCTTTCACAGGTTATTCAAAACGTTAGTTTGCGCACTCTAGCAGCACGAACATTCCGTCATTGGATTTCATTATAAATCTGAAAATCTGACACAAATTTTAATAAACTTGGAATCAAAATTGTAGAAAAACTGTAAAAGATATCAAAAAGTTGAATTAAACAATAATAGCAGAAACCTGTGAAAGCATTTTAAAAGTCGAATGGTGTTTCTAGCTGAAAGTATACAGAAGTAGTTAAATGGCAAAAACAGTAAAGTTTTAGCAAAATTTTTGAAGTTATCAAATGGGGCAAAAAACGGCAGATAAAGCGGAATATTTTAAAAAGTATAAAAAGGTATAAATACCAAAATTCATAGCCCAAAAGAGCAGAATGAGCAGAATATTGTTAAATTTGGATAAAAAAGTATGCAGAAGTAGTTAGCAATCAAAAAAACTGAGCAACTAGAAGAATAAAAAATAAAAATGGGAACACAATGAGTGTGAATGCTGGAGGCATTCACACTAAAAGAAAAACAGGAACGCAATCAACTGGCCAAAGGATTATTGATTTATAATTAGACAAAATCATATTTCAACTATTTTATAAAAATAATATTTTATTTACCCTTCTGATCCGAACCGTGACTGGTTGCTGAAAACAGACAAACTGTAATTCTTAGTTTTACCTCATTCCAAATTCCTCAAGAAAACCCTTGCTTCTTTATTCACACTGAAACGGGCCATCACTGCACCAGTTTACTGGTTCTGGTTTATTTCTTGGTTCCCTTTTTATAGTTTATTAGTTTTCCTCATTCTTCTCATTTTTACTTAGTAGTCATGTTGAGTGTTACTAGTCTGTTTAAAGAGCTTGTAGACTGAAGTATTTCAACTTGAAGTTGAATTATTTTGTAAATAATTCTTATATTTAGGAGAGAAGTTGTGTTTATTCTACATATGTGTGCAGGTCAGCCAGAGCTTATTTTGTTCTATAATCCCGCCTCATTGGGCCAACAGTCCCTGACAGACTAAAAGGGTCAACGCTGTAGATATTCAAACTTTGATAATAATTACTAATTATAATTAATAATAGTTACTGAAAGCCAAACTAAAAGTCATCATTCTATAACAGTAACTATACAGAACATCAGACAGAGAAGAAAATCTAAAATTAATATTCCTTAAATATATTAAAAGGATAGTGAATTAAATAATACCATTAAATGAAAAAAACAAAACAAAAAAAAAGTATGATATTTGCTGGTAACCGAGTCTCCATTAGTTAGAGGTTACATATAAATAGAGTTGGAATTTAAAGAGTTCATGGGACCAAATTTTTAGCTATCATTTTGACCAACAAACTTAATTGGAAGCCCCACATTTAATATATCAGAAATAAAATAACAAAATCAATTGGAATATTGTTTAAAATAAAAAGTTTCATAAATGTAAAAGGCATGTATATCATATACTCCTCTCTGGTTTGGCCCCATTTGTCATATTGTTCAGAAATATGGAGAAATGTGCATACAACAAATATTGGAATTCAGACATTAAAGTAAAGAGAGTAAATCTAGTTTAAGGTCTGATTGGTGAATGAGATACTGAGTCGAGTTAAATTAATCTAGATGCGTTTCAGTCATTGCTGTGAGACTATGGAATGAATTAAATGATGAATCTCTGCTGAGCTTCAAAACAGATTTGAAATGTAAAATTATAACAGCTTCTACTGCTCTGTACATGCATACATGTTGACTGTAATCCTGTATGTACATGTGTGGGTTACCACTGACTTCTCATTCAAAGAGTTTTCTTTATTTTCATGACTATGAATATTGTAGCTTCACATGAAGGCATCAAAAATATGAATTTAGTTTTGTGACTACAAAACTAGTTTCAGGGCTACCTCTTGAAGCTCATCAACAGAATGCCAAGAGTGTGCGGAGCAGTAATCAAAGCAAAAAAGGTGGGTACTTTGAAGAACCTAGAATATAAGACTACTTTCAGTTGTTTCACACTTTTTTTTTCAGTATATAATTTAACATGGTTTTTTTCATAGGGGTTTAGCCCTTTAGTGTGAATACAATATTCATAGCATGAAAAAAAGGGCAACTTTTGAGGGGAAAAGGTGTGTCCAAGGGTTAGCGTGCGACCCTATGCAGAGGACAGTCCTCGAAGCGGCCGTCCCCGGGTTTGAGTACCCGGACCCCGGGGACATTTGCCGAATGTCCCCCCTCTCTCTGCCCCCCTTTCCTGTCTGCCCTACTGTGAAAAAAAAAAATAAAAGGCCCCCTAGTGCGAAAAAATATTTTTAAAGCATGTGTTAAAGCGGGGGGAAAAAATGTTTGATAAACTGCAGATTTTGCAGGTTTTCCAAAACCGCAGAAGTCTTTAATTTTTTCAGAGGTCTCTTTAACTGTGAGACGGAATCTAAAACAAAAATCCAGAAAAAAACACATGCATCATTTTTAATTTAATCAGCATTTTATTTTAGAATCAGTATTTGACACCCCAGAAAAAAAAAACTTAATATTTGGTGCAGAAACCTTTGTTTGCCCTTCCAGAAATCAGACGTTTCCTGTGTTTTTGACCAGGTTTGCACTCACTGTAGCAGGGGTTTTTTGGGCAGTTCCTCCATAAGATCTTCTCCAGATCCTTCAGGTTTCGGGGCTGTCGCTGGGAATATGGACTTTTACTCCCTCCAAAGATCTTTGATTGGGTTTTGGCTGGAGGCCCGGGTAGGCCACTCCAGGACCTTGAGATGCTTCCCCTGGCTGTGTGATTGGGTTGTGGTCCCCCCTGGAAGACCCACCCACGACCCACTCTTCAGTGCCCTTACTGAGGGAAGAGGTTGTTTTGGCTAAGATCTCCTGATACATGGCTCCTCCATCCTCCCCCATACAGTGCAGTCGTCCCTTTTAGAAAGCATCTTCAAACAATGATGTTTCCACCTTGGTGCTTCATGGTAGGGGGGTTCTTTGGGGGTTTTCCTCATCCGTCTTGTTCCTCCATACACGGCGAGGGAGTTTAGACCAAAAAAAGCTCTATTTTTGGCTCATCACAACCACATGCCCTTTCCCTCCCATTCCTCCTCTGGATCATCCAGATGGTCCTTGGCTAACTTCAGACGGGCCTGGACATGTGCTGGCTTGAGCAGGGGGACCTTGCGGCGCTGCAGGATTTGAATCCATGGTGGCGTAGTGTGTTACTGATGGTCTTCTTTCAGACTGTGGTCCAGCTCTCTTCAGGTCATTGACTAGGTCCTGCCGTGTAGTTCTGGGCTGATCCCTCACCTTCCTCATGATCATGATCATGGTGGAGAGGTTGGAGTGTGTTTGAGTGTGTGGACAGGTGTCTTTTATACAGAGAACGAGTTCAAACAGGTGCAGTTTGAACTCGTTAAACCTCTAACCTTGAAAACTGGCTCAGAGTTTATCTGTTCTTTCTTTCTAGGTGAAACGACTAAAGGAGCTACATCCATGAACATTTACTTTTCCTTCCCATAGAAAGTACTCCTGGATCAGTGCTTCTTTGTTCTCTTTGTGTCTCTGCTCTGTTCTCTCTAACCCCCAGTCGGTCGTGGCAGATGGCCGCTCACACTGAGCCTGGTTCTGGTTCTGCTGGAGGTTTCTTCCTGTTAAAAGGGAGTTTTTCCTCTCCACTGTCGCTACATGCATGCTCAGTATGAGGGATTGCTGCAAAGTCAACGCCAGTGACTGTCCACTGTCTCTACATGCTCATCCAGGAGGAGTGAATGCTGCAAGTCACTGACTGGATGCAATCTGCTGGGTTTCCTTAGATAGAAAAACTTTTTATCCAATTTGAATAAATAACAGAATCTGGCTGCACTGTTCAATGATTAGGATTAATTGTAATGTATGAACCTGACTTTTGTGAAGTGCCTTGAGACGACATGTGTTGTGAATTGGTGCTATATAAATAAACTGAATTGAATTGAATTAATCCAGGTAATGAGTGGAGAACAGGAGGACTTCTGAGAGCTGAGTTTCTTACTGGTTGGTAGGTGATCAAATACTGAGGTCATGAAATAAAATGCTAATTAATGACTTAAAAATGTGATCTTCTGGATTTTTGTTTCAGATTTTGTTTCTCACAGTTGAAGAGAACCTCTGTAAAAATGAAACACTTCTACAAGCTTTGGAGGTAGGAAAACCTGCAGAATCAGCAGCGTATCAAATACTTGTTCTCCTCACTGTATATATGTGGCAGTAGTAGTTTTCCATACTGCTGAGTCTCTAGACCCTACTTCCACCTCTCTGCTAGCTTGCACTCTTTTACTTTTAACTTTTTATCACTTTGACAAAATTAAGCAAAATTTGGAATAAAACTAAAACCCAAGGAATATTATTATTTAAATTTTTCCTAAAGGATTTTGAATCAAACTCGAAAGACGGACAAGTTGATGCCAGCTAATCAGCACAAAATGCCTCCCTTCACCACTGACTTTGACAAACTTTTACAGAAATTCACTGTTTTGGAGATGAAAATCCATCAACTAGCAGTGAATGTGGAGGTGAACATGGGGTCCAGTGATGATTCAACTCTGCCTGTGATCCCAAACAGTGACAGCCAGCTCAACGACCCAGCCGGCAATCAGAACACTGAGAATAAACCTACCGACAGACCCCCCTGGCATGTTTTAGGCGCATGCCCAAAAAATCAGGTGGGCGACTCCCTGGAAGATCTCAGCAATTAAATAAATTAGAATGGCCAGAATTACAGAGAAATGCCCCCGTTTCCCCTGGGAAAAGGAGACTTCGACAGCGAGCTGCTGTCACAACAACTGATAGGAGTTAGACAGCTGGAAATAATAGAGTTCACCTCCAGAACAAATTTGCTCCACTACAGAATGAAAACCAGGAAAATTATCCATCTTCTGAGAAGAATAAAAGGTCTGAGAACAACCTTCATTCTAAACAGTCTTCACCTAAGCTGCCAGAGAAAAAGCGCCCCACCGGACCAAGAACCCTAATAGTGGGCAACACAGCTGTGGATGGGATTAAAAACTTCTGCAACAAGAAAAACACAGAAGTTATAATTGGTACCAGTAACGTGGTGTCCGACATCGCAGAGAATATTCTAGCAATCACAGAAAAGCGCCAGTCTCTAGAAAACCTTATTATACACTGTGGAGCCATGGATGACGTGGCTAAGAAAAAATCAGAAGGACTGAAGGAGGATTTCACTCGTCTGCTGAATATTGTTGGAGGTCTCGATATCAAGGTGTTTCTCAGCGGACCCTGTGCACCGATTTTCTGTGGAGATGAGATTTTTTCGAGACTTCTGATGATTAATAAGTGGTTGAAAAAAACATGTGCTACAACATCTGTGAACTTCATCGACAACTTCAATATTTTTTGATCACTCCATTTTATTAGAGCGTCTGGAAAACTGGGTCGGCCTTTCTTGTACCGCACTCGATTGGTTTAAATCCTACTTGAAGGACAGGGACTTTTCTGTGTCAGTAAGTAACTTTACATCAGAGACACAAAAATCACATGCGGCGTTCCCCAAGGGCCCATCTTAGGGCCCCTCCTATTCAATATCTACATGCTCCCCCTAACTCAGATTTTAATAAACAACAACGTAAGTTATCATAACTATGCAGACGACACACAGCTATACGTTACGATGTCACCAGGTGACTATGAACCCATTCAAGGTAAATGCTTAGAAGAAATCAATGCATGGATGGGCCAAAATGTTCTTCAGCTGAATAAAAAACTAAACTGAAGTAATAATGTTTGGACCAAAGGAGAGCGTTTAAAAGTTAGCACACACAGCTTCAGTTCATACAGCTAGAAACCACCAGTCAGGCTGGAAAACCTGGGTGTAGTGATGGACTCAGACCTGAACCTTCAGAGGAACATAAAGACAGTAACAAGGTCGGCCTTCTATCACCTAAAGAACATCTCCAGGATTAAAAGGACTAATGTCTCAGCAGGACCTTGAAAAACTAATTCATGCGTTCATCTTTAGTAGAACTGATTTACTGCAACGGTGTCTTCACAGGTCTGCCTAAAAAGTGGATCAGACAGCTGCAGTTGATCCAGAACGCTGCTGCCCGCGTCCTCATAAAACTAAGAAAGGTGGAGCACATCAGCCCGGTTCTAAAGTCCCTACACTGGCTCCCTGTAGCTCAGAGAATAGACTTTAAAATACTTCTGTTAGTCTATAAATCACTGAATGGCTTAGCACCAAAATACATTACAGACTTGTTGTCAGTGGATCAACCACCCAGACCTCTCAGGTCTTCTGGCTCAAATCTACTCTGCAGAACCAGAACCAGAACCAAACATGGAGAAGCAGCTTTTAGTTCTTATGCTCCACTATTATGTTTTTTTGTTCTTTTTTTCACGTACAGCACTTTGAATTGTCTTGCTACTGAAATGTGCTATATTAATAAACTTGCCTTAGCTTCTAGATTTTCAACATGTAAAAACTACTTTGGCTTCAGTTTATTTCTTAGTTGGTAAATTATGAGTTTATAGAAAATATAATGGTGTTTTATTTTGTTTCCTTTTCTGTAATGTTGTAAATTTACCAAAATAAATGACTCAGTCATTATTCCATATGGGGTTAAAAGCCAAACCGTAGAGGCGGGTCTCCAGAGAAGATCTAATAGCATCCAGTGAGGAGGCCTATGAATTCCACAATTTTGCAATCCTCCTGATTTACATATTTGTATTCGGCTGTACAGCACTTGGCAGTTGGTCTATTAGATAATATATAATCTGGGTTTTAAATAGTCAGAATCAGTACTCATACTACGATGCCACAATCTGAACCAGTAGCCAGTAGATTACAAGACATCTTCTGCTGAGAGACATCAGGGAATAGAGGTCTGTAGAAACCGACCTCTGACTCCTAGAGAACATTGCTGCTCAGTGAGGACCAGGACCTATTTAGCTGCACATCAAAATGAATGTTGAAGGAAGCAGGTTTCGTTACTCCTTTATGTTGGACCTTAACTATACAGCTGCAGGATTTATCCCTGAAGTTCTTTGTCTGAGCTTGTAATAAATGACATTTGAGTTCAGTTTAAACAATGGACATTCCTTCTGAACCAATGCTGCACTCCAGCTGTACCTAATCATCTCTGACCTGGAGAGAGAACCCTGACAACGGTCCAGCAGCACAACACCTCATGAGTGGACTGCAACAGAAAACACCTTGACGGGCACAGAGGAACCAGAGTGGACCTCGGTCTCAGGTTCTGACTGGTCTGATTACAGGACAGCTTCCTGTTCAGAGGAACACTGTTTAAATGCTGGGTGTGTTGGTGAACATACGGGGGCTCCAGGCCTGCAGGCAGCTGGTCTTCCTGATCCCAGGTCAGCAGGTCCACGGCGTACTTTAGGATGATGGAGAAGATGCTGTAACTCCTGGCTACCATGTCAGGAGGCAGCAGAGAGACAGGATCCTAAAAAACAGGCAGCAGGGTGAAAAGCTGAGATGATGCTGTGATCTGGGCTAAAACGGGTCAAATCCTCAATTACGGACTGTAGTTTTGCTCATGTTCCAGCAGATGGCACTCTGATAGTTCACTTCAACTAAAACATGTCTGTTCTTCTATTAGTGAATAAATCTTATTTCCTTAAAATGAAGAAAAGATGTGAGCAGATCCTCCCCGAGAGGAACATCTAGAGGAACAGAGGAGACTAAGACAGAGATGGAGCTGATTTCACCTGCAACACCTCAAATGCTACCATGACACAATCCTGCTTTACAGGAACACACTGAAGACCACCTGAAGACTGAAGCCCTGATTTAAGTCACACAGGTTCAGTTCCAGGAGCAGATCTTCTGGTACCACCTGAGTGTAGCATACACAGCAGTCTCACCTCCTCAGCCTCTCTGTTCCGGTCGGCAGGAGTGTGCTTCTGACAGTATGGACCCGTCTTCCAGGCCTCAGCGTCTCCACAGTCACAGAAACCTCCACCTCCTGATGTGGTCATCTGAGAAACACAAAGACTTCCACTCAGTCCATTTCTACGTCTTGTTTCTGGATCCGGTTACAGTCGGTTCTGTGTTAGCAACAGCTACACATCCAGGCTTCTGATTGGTTGTCTGATGTCTGACAGGCTGAAGAGTTGTGTGTGTGTGTGTGTGTGTGTGTGTGTGTGTGTGTGTGTGTGTGTGTGTGTGTGTGTGTGTGTGTACTCACTCTGTATCGATGGTGCTTGTGAACGCTGGCCAGGAAACACTGCATACACAGAACACAGGTGGGGTCAGCTGCACACTCCCTGAACACACAAAGAAGTTCTGGATCAGTCCGGAGCACACAGCAGCACCACATCAGCTGCACAGGTGGGTCCATAAGATGGAGCGGCCCGTCTCCAACTGGACAGGGTTGTCTCTAAATGTTGCCCTTCTCAGTAATAAAACCATCTTTAATCGAGATCAGAAAATTCCAGAAGCTTGACTCTGTTCTCCTCACTGAGACTTGATGAAATGCTGCCATCTTCTCAGCTGCTCCATCATAAAAGGTCTCTTACTGGTTCCTGCTCTTGTTTATCTGGACTTCAAGCAGAATTTGTTGAACTTTTATCTAAAGTCTAAACATATTTTGATTTGATACCATCTCAACTCGAATTGACTTGGTCCAACAAATCGATGGATGGACTCATCACCTAGATTTTTTCTAGAGCTCCTAATGCATGATGTTGGTGTTGGGAGTATTTTTGTATTTTTCAGTATTGACATCAAACACATTTGATCAAAAGACCAAATATCTGTTCTGGAAATGATTTCACACACAAACATTTTAACTCTAGCATCAATTCTTACCTTTACCTTGGTTTTTATGATGTTTTATGATAAACGGTTGATTTGATACCGCTCAGTCCAGTTTTAGAACCAACCACAGCACAGAGACAGCCCGGCTCAGAGTGGTCCATGACGCCATAGAAGGTCCTGTCCTTTAAACAGCTGATTTTCCTGCCCTCCTGCAGCCTGGTGAACATTAGCTAGCTCGCTTCTCTTCTTGTTTAACTGGTAGAACGTTTTCTGTTTCTAATGGTAACTTTGAACCTGATAACGTTCATGTGGCTGAAGGTGTTCCACAAGGACACGTTTTTGGTCTTCTTCAGTTTAATTCATTTATGACTGCCTAAGGCTCTGTCATTAGACAGGATAGCTACGCTACACACAGCCGTACATTTCTGTCCCCACTGACATTAACCTTGTGAACAATCCCCTTGAACAGGCTTCACTCATGTCCGGCAATGAGAACAAAACTGAGATTGTCCTTCTAGGATAACCTAAAAAACAACGTATCCTTTTTTCAGTCCCATGTTGTTAACCCAGTTCTGTTAGAACATGGAGTAGATTAGATTACTGTTAAACACTCTTTGCTGGAACATTGAAACAGTCATTAAATAAACTTTAACCCAAACCAGAAGGTCTGAAGGTCTGAGGACATCACTCCCACCTGACTTCCAGTTAAACATCGAGTTGATTATAAAATCTAACCGATTGGTTTAAAAGCTTTAAATGATCTGGTCCCTTCCTGTTTTTGAGAATATATTCCAGAATCGCCTCTATGGTCTTCAAGTTCTTCTTGTTATTCCCAGAATTAAATCTCTAACCTGGACAGGTGTGTCTCTAATCTGGTCAGATGTGCTTTGTCTAGGTCACCCAGTTACCTGCAGGAGTAGGTGGGCTCTCCCACCTTGAACACATGCCCACACAGTGGAGACGACTGGTTGTTCTCCTGCAGGAGCGCCAGGCCGGCCGCTGGCTCGTCCCCTAGCAGGAGCCACTCCAGAGGAGCAAAGAGCAGCAGCTGAGAGGCTAGCTCCTCCCTCTGCTCCTCCCTGCTACCGCTGCCTCCACAAGGCCCCTGGCAGAGGATCCTGGGAACGTAGGTGGCCAGGTGGTTGTAGACCTCCTTCTGCAGGTCGGGAGCTGCCAGCCACCGCTGAGGAGGAGGAGGAGGAGGTTACAGGTAGAGAACAGGTAGCACTCACAGACTGTGTGCTAATCAATCACATGTTTAGCTTATTTATGGCCCCACCGTAGTAGAGACCATTGTTCCTGGTGTCACAAGCATGACAGGAACATCAGTGATACGGGCATTACAATTAAAACCTCTCACAGAAACCTGAGACACACAGATAGGAACCAAAGATCATGAGGAACATGTTGAGAACTCCATGTAAGAATGTTAGGTTCCCCACATTACATCAACACATCCAGCTAGTTTAGCGTCGTCAGATGGTTTTTATGGACCTCACAAATAAACTGAAGGGAATGTTAAAAGGTTCTGTTGGATCTAGATGAATCAGAACTGCAGCAGCTCTGTCTGATGATGCAGACAGAGCTGGACTCAGGTGAGCTGAGCTGGGTCCAGAACGACACCGGGATGTGATTAAATAATCTCCATTTATCTCCAGTGCTTCCTTGCTAATCTCCACAACCAGCTCTTAGTTCCTCATCCACAATAACTGATTGTTTCATAACCAGTAATTAATGGTTTCATCTGTTTACTTGATTTGATCTTCATCATTTTAGAGGTCAAAGGTCCACCTGACGGTATGAGAAGGTCTCTATAAATAAAGTTTGACTGTCCCACAGCTGACAGAAAACATTTACAACACTGCTTTCTTTAATGCAGTTAAACGTCAGAATGCTAGAGCACCCTCAGGTCTGAGGACACTTCTGATGAGCAGCACCAAACACCTGAGCTTCTCCTCCAGGTCTTTATGCAGTCTTCTGCTCGGGATCAGTCAGATTGATAAGGCAGGGATTGGCTAGAGACAGTGAATAAACTACCAAGCTTTTAAACTCCCAGAAATGAACAGCAGACAGAAGCTCCAGAGCTTCATCAAACTTCAACTGGCCATCAGCAGCTCAGTAATCCGCTTAGAGCTGTTCACACAGTGACACACTGACCTGGATCCAGGTCCGGCGCTCTGAGGTAACCACCTGATAACAGCTAGCTCCAGACCAGCATGTTGGATAGGTTCTGCAGGATCATATATGTTCAAGCAAGGAAAAACCAGCAGGACCCAGCACTATAACTGACCTATCCTGTCCTGTCCTGTCGTAAACCTCACACCAACAAACACCGCAGCCATCACTCAAAGAACCTCACAGGTACAGGTCAGGCACACCTCTACATCCAGGACCCCAGATGGAGCTCCGGTCAGACATCCGGGCTTGTCCAACTCCAGCAGAGTCTGCTAAACCTGAACCATCAGGAACCCTGAGGAACCTGGGGATCAAACCACCGACTGCCCCCTGCTCCACAGTCTCTTAGGACACTGTGGGGTGTTTAAAGGAAGGTGTGCTCAGCTACATTCACAGGTGTTACCATGGTAACTGACATCTGGCCCACAGGTAAAACGGTTCACACCTGAACAGGTTAGTTTCCCTGCGTGTGACGTCACCTGCCGTTCAAACACACCGAGCCGTAAATAAGAACCTTCCTCCTCCTGAATGTGTGTAATAAGCTCCGCTGCGGTCAGGGACGTCTGGTGCTGACTGCCACCAGATTGTCCAGATGTTCCCGTTTCAGCAGCGTTAGCTCCTGAGCTGAAAACACGCCAAGCTGTGGAGAGATTAACCCTAAACAGGAGCCACACCGGCGGTGTGAGCCCGGGCTAACACTCCGGAGGACAGCACCAAGCCAGCGGGACACTCAGGTTCTAGAGCCACTCACCGAGGCCGTGTCTTTGGGGGAAAAGTTCATGAAGTCAGCGCACAGAGCGGACGGCGGATCTCTGTCACACTCCGCCATCTTTCCTCCTTCTTTCTGGTTGAAAAACAACCGGAAACGGAAACGGTTACGGTGGAGGAGGATCGTAATTTACACCTCCGCCCCCATCACATTAAGGTGGGGCTTATGTAAAAACGGGGCGTGGTTATTTCATTAGACGTTTGGTTCTTTATTTAATGAAAAAAAGGGATAAAAATAAATAAATAAATAGATCAGAAGCTGAGCAGCAATACTACCAGAACCACGGGCACTCCATATGGACCAGAACCACAAATGGTGCATTCAGATGTATAGATAATAGTTATAAAAACATAGAAAAAGACAATAGATAGAAGGCAGACCTCCACCAAGGCAGCAGGGTCATTGACCATGTCAGCTTTCATACTGAGGAGCTCTGCTCTGGATGATTTCTGGCCTCTGCATGTCAGCTGCTGACAGGGTGAGGAACCATGCGGGAACTAAGTCGTCTCACTATGGTCTGGCAATGATGAAGGATCCTTCAAAAAATTATTTCTGGTCCCAGATGGTGCTTCACATCACCACCAACATCTCATCATCTGTTCCTTGTCCTACAACGCACCTACTCTGAAATTTTCATCCAAATCTGTTCAGAACCTTTTGAGATATTTTGCAAACAAAATATGACCTCGTGGTAGAGATCATAACTGCCCTGCTCATCAGATGCACTCCTGTTACTCAGACTGACAACGTGCCTATGAACTCTGAACAGACTCAAGACCAGAGGCCAACATCTTTCCACCAGAGATGTTTAAAGCAGACGCACCTGCTAATTATCCCAACGATCCTCAATCCCCATCCTGGGGAGAGAAGGTTGGGAAAAGTTAGATCTAGTTAAAGGAATAGATGGATACACTTTCCAGCAGCTAAGGAGGAACTGAAATCTCACCCAGCAGTCTTTGAGGGTCTGGGTGAGTTTACCGGTGAAAATGATGTCCAAAACCCAGCATCACAGAAGATATACTGTAGAGGAAAATGCCTCAGGTAGGGATGAAGACATCCCTCAGAAAATCTACACCAAAATAGCTGAAGACATTGTCACTAAAGCTGCTACAGACAAAGAAGATGAGGAGACACCACAGAAGGTGATACTCAGAGCAGAGGAGGCTGATGTGACAAAATACAGTTCAAGGAGAGCAGTCGACATGAGAGACGTCTCTGCAGAGACAGATGAGACAAAAGTCAATGCTGTTAGGGAGATGCTGTTTTTTGTCCTTTGCATGGACATGCAGAATAGCATCATCAGCATACATTTGGCAGATTTGAAGGACAACAACTTGGCAGAACATTTATAAACAAACTGAAAAGCAGTGGACCTAGCGTTGACCCCTGCGGTACCCCAAAATTGTTCTTGCGTGATGTTGACCTCATGTTTTGTATCCTAACACACTGATCTTGCAGATGTACAGGGGTTGGACAATGAAACTGAAACACCTGTCATTTTAGTGTGGGAGGTTTCATGGCTAAATTGGACCAGCCTGGTAGCCAGTCTTCATTGATTGCACATTGCACCAGTAAGAGCAGAGTCTGAAGGTTCAATTAGCAGGGTAAGGGCACAGTTTTGCTCAAAAAAATTTAAATGCACACAACATTATGGGTGACATACCAGAGTTCAAAAAAGGACAAATTGTTTTTGCACGTCTTGCTGGGCATTTGTGACCAAGACAGCAAGTCTTTGTGATGTATCAAGAGCCACGGTATCCAGGGGGAATGTCAGCATACCCCCAAGAAAGGACGAACCACACCCAAAAGGGAAATGTGGACGCAAGAGGAAGCTGTCTGAAAGGGGGTTGGGGGGTAACCGGATTTATCCCAAAAAACATAAAACCACGGCTGCCCAAATCACGGCAGAATTAAATGTGCACCTCAACTCTCCTTTTTCCCGAAATGTCCGTTGGGGCTCCACAGGGTCAATATACACGGCCCCGGGCTGCTATAACCAAACCCTTTTGGGCCCCTATGCCCAATGACAAAGCGGTTTTAATGGTGCAAGGAGCGCAAAAAACTTTGGGTGGGGGGACAATGTGAAAAAAATGTATTGTTTTATGAGTCCACCTTTAGTTTTTTCCCCAATCCAGGAGAGTTTTTTTTTTTTTTGGTGTGGAGAACCCCAAGAAGCGTACCACCCAGACTGTTGCATGCCCAGAGTGAAGCATGGGGGGGGATCAGTGATGGTTTGGGCTGCCATATCATGGCTTCCCCTGGGCCAAATACTTGTGCTAGATGGGGGCGTCACTGCCAAGGACTACCCAAACATCTTGAGGACCATGTGCATCAAAGGGTTCAAACTTTTAATCCTGAAGGGGGGCCGTGTATCAGGATGACAATGCACCAATACACACAGCAAGACTGGTGAAAGATTGTGATGAACATGAAAGTGAAGTTGAACATCTCCCATGGCCTGCACAGTCACCAGATCTAAATATTATTGAGCCACTTTGGGGTTTTTGGAGGAGCGAGTCAGGAAACGTTTTCCTCCACCAGTATCACGTAGTGACCTGGCCACTATCCTGCAAGAAGAATGGCTTAAAATCCCTCTGACCACTGTGCAGGACTTGTATATGTCATTCCAAGACGAATGACGCTGTATTGGGCCGCAAAAGGAGGCCCTACCACCATACTAATAAATTATTGTGGTCTAAAACCAGGTGTTTCAGTTTCATTGTCCAACCCCTGTATATGATTCAATCCAGTTCAGAGTACTTGGGGAAAAGTTAAAACTAGACAATTTAGTCAGCAGTATCTGGTGATTAATGGTGTCTAACGCTTTTCTGAGATCAATGTAAACAGCACCAACGACACCACCTGCATCCAATTTTGATTTTATGTTTTCTACAAAGAAACAAACTGCCGTCTCAGTAAAATGGTATTTTCTAAAGCTAAACTGCATCCTGTTCAAGGTATATGGACTATTGTTAAGACAATCTACAATTTGCTCCGCTACTATTTTTTCCAAGACTTTTGAGAATGCTGGAAGTATGCTTATCAGTCTGTAATTGCTGGTTATTGCAGGATTACCTGACTTAAAGACTGGTGTAATGACAGAGCACTTCCAGGGTTCAGGGAAGGAACTTTCATTTATGGATTTATTTATAATAGTAGTTAAGGGTGCGATGAAAGATCCTTTGTGATATTTTAGAAATGTTACATCCATACAAAATGCATCTTTGGCTTTAGAGCTTTTGAGGCCACACACAGTGACACTACGCACAAATTAAGAAAGGGTTTGTTGGCGTTTAATGGCATTGGGGGTTGGCATTCTCTCTGGGGGCAATTGCTTCGAGTCAGTTTTTTAACTGAGTCTGTAAAATAATCTTTCAAAGTTGCTGCAATGTCCTTTGGATCATGAATGACTTTCTCCTCTAGCTGTAGCTCCCTGATTTCTCTGTGCACTATACCATTTCCTGTTAGTTTTTTAATATTTATCCAGATATCTTTAACATTTCCTCTTGTGGTACTAACTACATTAATAAAAAAAATGCTTTTGCAGATCAAATTTCCTTTTTATTATTTTATTTATTTCTAAGAGAAGTAAATGTCTGTCTATCATTCACCCTTTTTGTTTTAAGTGATATTTTACGAGCATGATTTTGTTTTTTCACTAATGTTCGTTTGGTTTCATTCAACCACAGGAGGTGATTCTTTTTTAATGGTGTCGCTTTGATTTTTCTAGTGAATGCAGACATTGTGTCCTGGATAACAGTCATGAATACATCACAATTGTCACTAACATGATTATGGGTGAGATAGTTATCCAAATTGATATTGTTTAGTGCCTGAGTCAAATTTGGGATCTCCCTCCTCGTTATTCTTAACTGTTCTGATATTGTTTTCTTAGTACAAGAGAATCTATTTTTAGATAGAGAACAGAATGAAGTTATGGTCTGACAGACCTGTGATCATGTTGAACGTCTTTTGAATTCTGTCACA
Source organism: Crenichthys baileyi (assembly GCA_036173005.1). Classification (NCBI taxonomy): domain Eukaryota; kingdom Metazoa; phylum Chordata; class Actinopteri; order Cyprinodontiformes; family Goodeidae; genus Crenichthys; species Crenichthys baileyi. Next base: position 51,706 of record JAHHUM010000117.1, on the reverse strand, counting down.
CTTATTAGAAAAGGCAAGATCTATGCATGTTTCAGAGGAAATAGTTAGTCTAATAGGACGTTTAATTAATTGAGTAAAATTGAAATTAGTTAGTAGCAATTTTAACTGTCTCCGAACCGATTTGTCAAGCCAGTTAATATTTAAATCTCCAAGCAAGATAACTTCATTTTTCATATCACATTCCTTAAGTAGAGCCTGAAGCTCCGCATAGAAAGCACTTGAGGCTGATGGAGGTCTATACATCCCAATCGGCATTATCGACATTTGTGGAGAGAGAGCTGTTTTAAGACCAATAGATTCAAGGTTGTGTACACTGACCCTTTCTATCTGTTTGCGCTTTATGTGTTTCCTTACATAAAATATTACCCTTCCACCCCAATTTCCCACCCGGTCTTTCCGAAAGATATTGTAGCCTGCTACATGCAGTCCAGCCATCGGTGAATTTATATTTAGCCAGGTCTCAGACAAACATAAAAAGTCCAGGTCGAGTTAATTAGTAGGTGATGAACTTGATCACACTTGTGCAAAATGCTTCTAATATTTAAATGTTCACCAAGCAGACCTCTTGGCTTATGTTGTGGGTCCCAGATTACCTTAGCTTGGTTATGGCTGCAGTATAGACTTGCAGATTGTTGTATTTTGAACACAGGATTCCTGGGGCATAACCTACTCTTGGACTCACTCACTGCAACACTGCTGATAGAGTCTGAAATAACTGCTAGCAGTGGTGGAGGTCCCACTGGCACTGATATTGGCTCAGCCACCAGAGATGGAGGTCCAGCTAGCTGAGGTGGAAGTCCAATTAGCTGAGGTAAAGTCCCAGACAGCAAAGTTTAGTTTAGCTGATTTATTTATTTAAACAGGGACAGTGTCTAACATGCATTAACCTCAGAGAGGAGAGCTGCATTAGACAGGTCGCCAGTTCATCGCAGGGCAACACAGAGAAACACAACACAAACAACCACGCACACTCCAATTCACACCTAAGGGCAATGTAGAGAGATATATTAACCTAACAGTCATGTTTTTGGACTGTGGGAGGAAGCTGGAGTACCCGGAGAGAACCCACGCATCCTCAGGGAGAACATGCAAACTCCATGCAAAAAGACTCCATGCTGAGAGTTGAAGCCAGGACCTTCTTGCTGCAAGGCAACAGTGCTTCCAACTGCACCAACATGCAGCCCTTGTGAAAGTCTGTGGAAGTTAATATTTCTGTTGTTGTACGGTCACACTTGAGAACCCTGATTTGCCAAAAGACGTTCTGCATTTGGGGACCTTCCACTGACCTGGAACAGTTGAACCAGTAACTGGAGATGCTTTTCCAGAGCATAAAGATCCAAGGGTTTTTAAAGGAGGGGCAACAGTACCATGGATAATCTTGAAAAGCAGACATATGTCTGTGTACATGAGTTTTTAAAACTTATATACTTGGTAAGAATATGACAGTGATACAACAGATGTGTTTTCTTGTCATGGATCTTGAGAGAACGTTTGTATAATGACTCCAGAGGCCTGTGTCTGTTTGTGAAAAACATTAAAACGGTCTTATCGATATCTAAGCTTAGGACTGTTTCGACCAAGTGGAAACCTTCTGCATTTCTTCTGTTAACTGTTAACAGTTTTACCATGATAATATAATACAGCGTCATCATACATAACTATATTTGCATAACACACAGATGGGAGGTCATCGATGTAAAGGGAAAAAAGCAGTGGCTCTAGAATTGAGCCCTGTGGGACCCCATATGACATGCTTTTAATGGAGATTTCACATTTTTAACCATTGCTAAAAGTCACTAAAGTAAGATTTATGCAATTTTGTATGTTAATATTTAAAGAATATTATCAAAATATGCTTAATTGACTGCCTTGTGCAGGTCGATGAAGACTGCCTCCACCACTGCTCTACCATCTAGACTGGATTTAATCTCTTCTATAAAAAGGTAGCCACAAGCAATTTCATTTAAATGCCTTTTCCTAAACCCAAAATGAAAAGGATTTAGGGCTCTAATGGAATCAAGAATCACTTTTTTGAAGACTTTGGAGATAGTTGAGAGGATACTAATGGGTCGGTAGTTGGTGACGTAAGATTTATCTCCTGACTTGTGCACAGGTTTGACAAGGAAGGCTTTCAGAACTATAGGAAACCATACTCTTATTCATGGCCTCATTAATAACATTATTGTTAGCAGTGGAGCAATCATTTTCTTTCAAGAAAATAGTATCAATGCCAAACATAGCTTTTAGTTTTACTATTTTTTTGGTTTGAGATACCTCTCTAGACTTTCCCTTTATCTGTGTTGTACACTTTAAAGAACTCATTACACCCAAGAGCATAAGCACAATTAGGTTTTGGAAAAATTGCAGCATATTCAAGCACATAATCTATGAAGTCTTCATTAAAATGTGTTGCCAAAAATATACTTTGATATTAAATAACACTCGTACTTGTCGTCTTCCGCTTTATCCGGAACCGGTTCGCGGGGGCATCAGACTCATCCGAGACACCCTGACGTCCCTCTCCCCAGACACCTCCTCCAGCTCTTCCGGGGGGAGCCCAAGGCGTTCCCAGGCCAGCCGAGAGACATAGTCCCTCCAGCGTCTCCTGGGCCGTCCCCTGGGCCTCCTCCCGATGGGACGTGCCTGGAACACCTCCCGAGGAAGGCGTCCAGGAGGCATCCGGTATAGATGCCCGAGCCACCTCAACTGGCTCCTCTCGATGTGGAGGAGCAGCGGCTCTACTCCGAGCCCCTCCCGAATGGCCCCAGCTCCTCACCTATCTCTAAGGGAGTGCCCGGCCACCCTACGGAAAGGGAAGCTCATTTCAGCCGATTGTATCCAGGAAACTCGTTCTTTCGATCATGACCCCAAAGTTCACGGCCAAGGTGAGGGTAGGAACGTAGACCCCCCCAACGGTAAATCGAGAGCTTCGCTTTCGGCTCAGCTCTCTCTTCACCCCCAACGGACCCCCCCCCCCCATTACTGTGGCAGCCGTATCGATCCGTCTGTCGATCTCCCGCTCCATTCTTCCCTCACTCGTGAACAAGACCCCGAGATACTTGAACTCCTCCACTTGAGGCAGGAACTCCCCTGCAACCTGAAGAGGACAAGCCCCCCTTTTCCGGTCGAGAACCATGGCCTTGGACTTTCTGATCCTCATCCCAGCCATTTTATTAGGGGCCATCCGGTCTCTGTACAAGCGGAGCAGGAGTTTGGTTCGCATTGCCGGCACTAAGTCGGACCTGTTCCCGGTGCATGTTGGACTCCGGCAGGGCTGCCCTTTGTCACCAGTCCTGTTCATAACCTTTATGGACAGGATTTCTAGATGCAGCCAAGGGCTGAAGGGGGTCTGGTTTGGGGACCAGTGGATTTCATCTCTTCTTTTTGCAGATGACGTGGTCCTGCTGGCCAAGACCTACAGCATGCATTGGGGCGATTCACAGCCGAGTGTATTAAACAACACCATGAATCTTAAGCTGTAGTTTGTCACAATGAATTTTTCCTTTCCCAGGCGTTTATCTGCAGTCCACCGTAGAAGTTTACAATGTTTATTAATTTATTATGTTGAGAAAAAATTTGATTTAGCCTTTCTAAGCTGCATGATCACTTTAAATGCAGTTTCAGTTTATTTATATAGCGCCAATTCACAACACATGTCGTCTCAAGGCACTTCACAAAAGTCAGGTACATACATTCCAATTAATCCTAATCATTGAACAGTGCAGCCAGATTCAGTTATTTATTCAAATTGGATAAAAAGTTTTTTATCTAAGGAAACCCAGCAGATTGCATCCAGTCAGTGACTTGCAGCATTCACTCCTCCTGGATGAGCATGTAGAGACAGTGGACAGTCACTGGCGTTGACTTTGCAGCAATCCCTCATACTGAGCATGCATGTAGCGACAGTGGAGAGGAAAAACTCCCTTTTTACAGGAAGAAACCTCCAGCAGAACCAGAACCAGGCTCAGTGTGAGCGGCCATCTGCCACGACCGACTGGGGGTTTAGAGAGAACAGAGCAGAGACACAAAGAGAACAAAGAAGCACTGATCCAGGAGTACTTTCTATGGGAAGGAAAGGTAAATGTTAATGGATGTTTGCTCCTTTAGTCGTTTCACCTAGAAAGAAAGAACAAAATAAACTCTGAGCCAGTTTTCAAGGTTAGAGTCTGAAGAGAGCACATAGAGTTAGTTACAGTAAAAGCTCAGTCAGTAGCTATGTCTAGGAGAGAGAAAGGGTTAAACACTGAAAGACAGGGCCATGTGGATCATCGGTAGAGGGTGAGCATTAAGTTGTTGCCAGCAGAAGCTTGGAGGATTCCCCTCTCCAGAAAGGTGTTACAGGTAGACACAGAGTCAGGCCAGGTGTAGCTTCTAGGAAGAGAAAAGAGAGAACAAAGTTATATCTCAAACTTCTACAGACGTAAACATCAAGTGTTAACCTTGGTTTGAGGATTTTCTTTGTTTCATTAAATCCCAGAGAGATTTGTTAAACCATCTTTTTTATTTGATTTCCTTTGCTTTGCCTGTGTATATTTTGCAATGATCTCTTTTATAGATAACATCATGTTTTTACATGATTTCATGAGTATCAAATTTGCAACTCCAGTCAGTTGTATTTATTTGACTCTGCAGAGATGTCTGGTCTGTCCGAGAAATCAAAGGAGTATTGTAGTTATTTGTAATTTGCTGCTGGTTCTTATACCTGGTTTTATTCATCTTTCCACTAACTGTTGTATGGTTATGGCCCAACAAACCTCTATTTAAGTTATATGTTTTGGTTATCCTATCTAGTTTATTTGTAAAGATTAAATATATCAGTGTGTGAGAACTTTTTGTTATTGTCGTTAATCACCCAATAGCAAATTATGGTGGACGGTAGACTGGAAGCACAATAGAAGACATTTGAGGTGACAGTGTTATTCCTCAGTTTGATTTGGGATGTCTATTTGATGACTATCAATACTGTGTTTTACCTCTCCCTCTTTCCCATCTGTATTTGTTGTACCCAGGAACATTAAACATGGATAAGGGAGGTGTGGGCCTTTGTCACACAGAGAGAATCCTGATTTAAGTCCTTAAGTAAGTTTTGCAATTGTGCCGTTTTAGAAATGCTGCGTATGTCCACCAAATATTCCTTTTGGCTTCGTGTTTGAGTGAATGTGCAGCTGATGCAGTACTGCTGGGTCGTCCCAGAACTCCTCTCCATGAAATGAAGGGTAGTTCTTCACATACGGTTATGGTGCTAGACTGACTGGAGGAACATGCTTCCTGTTAACACAAACACATCCATCGTGTGATAGTGCTTTTGGCAACATGTGCCCAGCTGAAAGCTCCCCTTGCATCAGAACCAGCTACTCCTCCAACTGGACCTTAATGTCAACCTGTTTCTGGCTGACATCCCACATGGCTTGGATGGCTCGGCTCAGGGTCAGCTGGCATGGTTCTGGTCGGTCTGAAATGTCTCTGTTGTTTTGAACCACGGTGTGGTCAGCAGCTGTATGGATACGGACAGTGCACGGCTTCTCACCATGAAGCATAACACTATAGGCCGTGGTTCTGATAGGATTGCCCTTAAAGCAACAGATGATCCAGTCTGCATGAGACCTCATAATGTCTCTGTTGAATTGATAGTACCCTATGATTATAAAAATAATAATAATAATAATAAACCACTTTTGTTAAATGTAATTTTTTCACCACCGTGTGCATGCTTTTATACACGCTCATATAACTGGAAATGCGTGGGTCTGCGGCCCACGCTGGGTCCAAAAGTACGTATTGCTTTCAGAACCTCACCATTTAAAGGATAAAATCTAATTATTAACGCCACTGAGTCAAAATAGCTGCCAGTTTCTCTTCTTTTAATGACACCTATTATGACCAATTGTGTCAACCTATGGTCTCTCCAGATCCAATCGTATCCACCCTGTATCGTCTCAGGTGACCATATTTTTAGAGGAGAACCAGACCGGACTCAACTGGACTGGACTGGTGTGCCAACTGGCCGCAAGAAAACGTTTATTTAAGCTATGGTTTGTTTACATGTTGTTTTCCATTTAAAACAAGCAAATAAATCAGTCTTTGAGCGCACGGTGGGGAGTTTTGTGCTTACCTGTGTGTACACATGAGGGGTGGAGTGTCAGGATGTGACATTTTGGACTTTGTTTTGTGGTTTTGTGTGTTGTTTTGCTAGATGTTTCTTGTTTGTGGTTTTGTTTTCCTGTTTACTGCTTTCTGTTTTCTTAACCTAGATGGCATTAAATTGACCTCCGATAATAAAGTAAAAAACCTTGGTGTTATTTTTGAACAGCACATGTCATTAAAATCCCATATTAAACAGGTTTCTAGGATTTCCTTCTTTCATCTCTGGAACATTGTCAAAATTAGAAATATCCTGTCCAGGATTGAAGCTGAAAAACTAGTCCATGCATTTGTTACTTCAAGACTGGACTATTGTAATTCTTTACTATCAGGATGTCCACAAAATGCAGTTAAAAGCCTTCAGCTGATTCAAAATGCTGCAGCAAGAGTTCTGATGAAAATTAAAAAGTGAGATCATATTTCCCCTACTTTAGCTTCCCTTCATTGGCTCCCTGTTAAATCCAGAATATAATTTAAATTCTCCTCCTCACATATAAAGCCCTTAATGATTTAGCTCCATCATACATCAGAGATCTGATTGTTCCATATGTTCCTAACAGAGCACTTCGTTCTCAGACTGCAGGTTTACTGGTGGTTCCTAGAGTCTCTAGAAGTAGAATGGGAGGCAGATCCTTTAGTTATCAGGCTCCTCTCCTGTGGAACCAGCTCCCAGTTTTAGTCCGTGAGGCGGACACCCTGTCTACTTTTAAGGCTAGGCTTAAAACTTTCCTTTTTGATAAAGCTTATAGTTAGAGTGGCTTAGGTTATCCTGAGCTATCTTCCTTATTTTAGCTCCGTCTTCTTCTCCTCTTGTTAGATGGAATAAGGGGGAGTCAGATTTAGCCTAAACCGGCTCAGTTATGGTTGAGGTGCAAACACACCCTCCATTTCTGCTACCTGTATGACCCCCTCTCTTTTCCAATGGTTATGGTCAATCTGACAGAGAGAGGTATCCCAATCGTTGTGGTTTTTACTATAACAATGGCCATCAGTGGGCTCTAGATGGACAAACTGTCTACTTTTAAGGCTAGGCTTAAAACTTTCCTTTTTGATAAAGCTTATAGTTAGAGTGGCTTAGGTTATCCTGAGCTATCTCTGTAGTTATGCTACTATAGGCTTAGGCTGCTGGAGGACATAATGACCACTTTCACCCTCTTCGCTACTTTCTCACACTACTCTTCAATTTGGTGTTATTTGCTGTTATTTCAGCTTTTAACTTTGGTCTCTCTCTTTTCTCTTCCTAGAAGCTACACCTGGCCTGACTCTGTGTCTACCTGTGACACCTTCCTGAAAAGGGGCATCATCCAAGCTTCTGCTGGCAACAACTTAATGCTCACCCTCTACCGATGATCCACATGGCCCTGTCTTTCGGTGTTTAACCCTTTCTCTCTCCTAGACATAGCTACTGACGGAGCTTTTACTGTGACTAACTCTATGTGCTCTCTTCAGACTCTAACATTGAAAACTGGCTCAGAGTTTATATGTTCTTTCTTTCTAGGTGGAGAACAGTGTTTAAAGATGTACTTGTTGGCATAGAAACGGTGGAGGCAGGGCATGGACTCTTCCACCTGCAAAATGACAGCGGCCTGCTGCATCACCGCATTAGCCTGTGAGTTATCATGCACCCTGAAACAATAAATCAACCAATCAATCAATTACAATGTTCTTCCTAACTATGGAACAATTGCCAATCTGAGAAATAATCTCTCCGTTGTTTACAGGTAGTCCAGAACAGCACCGCTGCTAACGGGTACCAGAAGGCATGACCACATCACTCCAGTTTTAGCAGATTTACACTGGCTGCCTATGCATTTTCTTATTGATTTTAAGATTCTTTTACTTACTTTTAAAAATGTAAAATGGTTTGGCACTTGGGTATTTAACTGTTCTTCTTAACTTTTATAACTCAAAAAGAGCCCTGAGATCTTCTAGCCAGATACTTTTAGTTGTGGCAGCTCCAGGTCTCTGGAAAAAACGGCTCTTGATGTTCGTAATGCTAAGTCTGGTCAGTCTTTTAAATACCTCCTGAAAACTTTGCCTTTTAACTCAAGTTCTGTTTGAGTTCCTTTTGAGCAGGTGATGTGACGTTTCAATATTTTAGCTTTCTTTTTATCCTATTTTTATTGTATTTGTTGATTTTATGGCTGTCGTCTGAATTTATGTTGTTTGTATTTACCTTTATGTGAAAAACTTTGGTCAACTTGTTAACTGTGCTGTATAAATATAATCAATCGATCAGTCAGTCAATTATTTGTTGTGCTGTTGGTTCAGGACATAGTCCAGATCTGAGACCAAATGTCAGGCCAAGTCTTGATTAAGGTTATTTAAGGTCCCACACCATGTGTTGTAACTAGTCCAGACATGACCTCTGACCTCTGGAACGTGTCAGTTAGTAGTGCGATCAGCAGATTGATACACAAGATGGAGGACGCTGCCAGGAACGTTCCACACAGTAGAGGAGCCATGACGTTGTCCACTGTTACCATGGCAGCATACTCATACTCGTCCACCAGAGTGATTCGGTACAGGCTGTAGAGTAGACCTGAGACAGACTGCATGCTGGGAACTGAGGACGTCCCTGAGAACACATTATGGTTTCCGTCAGAGCTGAACACTGACCTCATGGTTTCTGACCTCAAGACTTAACCACTGATGTTCTAACCTCCAAATATGATCCAGAAGCTGCAGGCGTAGGGGATGAAGATCTCAGCATACAGGAAGAGGAAACACATCACATCCCCAACAATGTCCCCCAGCATGACAATGAACGGCCCCATCAACCTGCAGAACAGTACGGCTCAGTATCAGCTGCTGGATCAAACGATCAAACACAACTTTAGCTTGAATTCGTGGCAGCTGTTGTGTTTTGAGCTTCATCAGTCAGTCTGGATCAACTTGGCCTTTTTTAACGGGAGAGACCAAACAGCACAGACCTTCGGACACTGTTCTGAGACACCTTAGGACACTGCGGTCCACAGTAGAACACAATAGAAACTTTCTACAACATGGTAGAAACGGTATAGAACACTATAGAAGCTTTATAGAACACACTAGAAACATTATGAACATGGTCAAACTCCGTATAGAACATGGTAGACACTTTAGAGAACACTGTAGAGACTTCAGAGAACATGGTAGAAATGTTGTAGAACACAGAACAGTTAGAACATGATACAAAGTATAGAACACAGTAGTTTGTTCTAGAATTATCAGGTGTGAAGACTTGTTTGTGCTGAATTTCAGATCCTGGTTAGAAGCACAACAGCTCCCTGTGGGATTTACTGCAGGTGCTGATGGGAGAAAAGCACAGGTACACTCATCAAGCTCCACCAGCAAGGACTGCGTGCTCCGTGCTTTTAAGATCTGCTGGTTTGTGGTTCCAACCGTTCCGTGTCGTGGTGAAAACGTGATGTCAGAAGACTGCCAGTCACTGATTGGTTAGGGGGTGGAGTCCCTAGTCGCAGAACATTGTAGTAACACATATTTTCAACCATTAAATCGTTTTACGCTGGGCTTATTTCGTCTATGAGCACCATAGCAAGTTAGCATTAGGCAGTGTTAGCTTCCCCTCACCCCTCCTCCAGCTTGTATCCTTCGCTTGATCAGGTGTTACGTCAATTCACGTTTCCTTATCAGAAAATGGTCCCCCTGCATCTCCTAACTGCCCAGGCGGTAAAATACAGTGGGAATACAGGGGGAACTGCATCTGACGGGGTGTGGAGACCCATCAGATCCCGTTTCCCCTGTTTAATACATAGGGAACAGTATCTGACCAGGTCTATAGAGCCATAAGAATGCATCATCTCTTTTCATGAGAGAGAAAGTTTTCATGGGGTGCATAGTCCTATCAGGAAGTCTGTCAATTGTAGGAAATTAATAGCTGGGGATGTCAAATGCTGAAAATGATAATAAATATGTGACTGTGCATTGACAAGTTGAACAGTATAGCTACCTCTGTAGGCTCTCTCTCTCTCTCTGTATATATGTGTGTGTGTGTATAAACATGTGTTTATGTTTTGTTATGTTTCCATCCATCGATCCATCTCTCTATCCATCTATGGGTATAGATCTGTAAAATTATGATATATCAGTTTAGCTAATGAGAACACACTAGCTCAAAAAAGCAGGTCAACTTCGCCATTATACTTGTTTGAGCTTTCACGGTGGCCGTAGTTCCCTTGTGGCGCGAGCACAGCGCGCCGATTACGAGCCAGAAACAACCACGAGCTTTTTTACCGCCTGGGCGGTGAGGAGATGCAGGGGGGACAGTTTCTGATGGAGAAACGCGAATCGACGTAACACCGGTGTTGTGCGAAATTCTGTTCCCCTGAAATAACCTGTTCCCCCTGTGTCGGGAGCGCGCACTGCAGCCAGAGAGGCTGATCCCGTCTTCACAGCTTTTCTGATCGATTTGTCGGTAAAAAGACGAAACGTATTCATGTCATTTTTGTTCCTTTATTTTTAATCAACAGCTCCTAGAAAAAAATAAAGAAATAAATACAAAATGAACCTGGTCTTGTGAGGTTTTTTTGAACAGCTTCGTGTTGTTTCGGCAAAAGCATCCAAGTCGTTTCCAACTTGTGTCATGTTCACTTTAACCTGATGGACATCAGCCAGCCACCAAACAGTGTTTTCCAAACACTGTTTCCAAACACTGTTTTTTTATTACCGATATAAAACAATGGATACTCACTCTGCTGGACACGAAACGTCAGGCTTCCTGAATAGATGAGCTTATTTTTCTGGTAAATCGTGATCTAATGTAAAATGTGACAAAATACTGGATTTATAAAAGATATTTCTACTAGCTAGTTTTTGATGATTTTTGATAATGGTAATGTCTGATGTTTTGTTTAAAATGATCAGCTCTAGTATTATTCAAGTACTTTACATATTCCTATATCAAACATATTGTTCCTATCATGTATGATAACATATTTCCTCTCTTAAAAAGAGGGAAAACATGTTTATAGGGGAACGCAGTATTCCAGCCTGACGCTCACACCTCGTAATGTTTTGTTACCACATGGGACAGGGATTAACCAATCACCTTATATTTTGGGCCGGCCATTCCTCACATCAAATAACTATTCTTGTGAATGTGGCCACATATTTACTCTTTATTTGCCAGTGTTACAGGGAGAAAAGGAATATTTCACCTGTTTAAATATTCAAACTGTTAAACTGACCCGATGCAACCCGACCCGAATAGATAAGGTACTAATGAAAAGGGGTATTATTGGGGCATTTCTTGAAACTTCAGCCTCTGATCTACCACACTAGCTTTATTTATAATTCGACAGACGGATCGGTGCGGCTGCCGCAGTAATGGGGGCGCTGTGCCGGTCCGTTGTAGTGCAGAGAGAGCTGAGCCGAAAAGCGAAGCTCTCGATTTACCGGTCGGTCTACGTTCCTACCCTCACCTATGGCCATGAACTTTGGGTCATGACCAAAAGAACGAGATCCCGGATACAAGCGGTTGAAATGAGCTTCCTCCGTAGGGTGGCCGGGCACTCCCTTAGAGATAGGGTGAGGAGCTCGGCCATTCGGGAGGGGCTCGGAGTAGAGCCGCTGCTCCTCCACATCGAGAGGAGCCAGTTGAGGTGGCTCGGGCATCTATACCGGATGCCTCCTGGACGCCTTCCTCGGGAGGTGTTCCAGGCACGTCCCACCGGGAGGAGGCCCAGGGGACGGCCCAGGACACGCTGGAGGGATGCCTTCTAAACACCCATAAGAATTATTTATCCAGAAGGTTGTTTATATTCAGCAAATCATTCTTTAAAATATTATTTTATTAAAATAATGTTTTATCTGCTCTTCTGATCTTGCATTTTGATTGGTTGTTTAAAAGTATACCAATTATCGTTGTAAGTTAGTTCTAAGACTAATCTAACCTCATTTCCAGGTTCCTCAAGATAATCATTGGTTCTCAAACATAAATAACATTGAATGGTGATATTGCATCACGCTGTTGTCATGGTTTTCAACCATGACACCATAAAGCGCCCTTTACCATGAAACACTGAGCAGGAAGGTCCATGAAAACAGTATGAGAAAATAAACAAACCATTGCCATTACAACAGCAATTTCAATTCTTAAATTATTAGTACACTGGTATAAATATTGGGCTTAGTGTTGGTATGGAAGTGCCCCATCTACTGTTAAAAAAGAGAGGAAAAAGGCATGCTAGTCACTAGCCTTTCCATTACTGAAGCAAGTGAGTACCTTCCTTCTCATTAGCCAGCGCCGGCAGCTCAGTTACCGGTGCCGGCCTATCAATCAGATCAGTAGCTGGCTTCGGAATGGATATAGCCTTCTGCAACAAGGAAGTAGCCACCGCTTGGTGAGCAATAGTCTTAATTCTGGCATTGATACTGTGCCATATAATTCAGTCTTTCCTGTCTTCATCCACCTCAGTGTGGTTTGGTTCATCCACAAAACAGGACAGGTCCAGACTGCAACGAACAAACAGATCTGCAGAGAGAATCATCAGGGCTGACCTTCCCTCCATCCAGGACTTATATAGGTCAAGGGTCAGGAAAAGAGCTGCTAACATCTCTGCAGACCCCACACACCCTGCACACAGACTGTTGAGGCTTTGACCTTCAGGTGGCGCTACAGAGCACTGTCTGCTAAAACCAGCCGCCACAGAGACAGTGTCTTCCTCCAGGTTGTTTCTCTGAACACCATGAACACCTCGCAGTCGGAGTAATCACCTACTCTGCTGGAAACTAAATAAGAATATTTACACTATTTTAACCTGCTTTTATTTAAGAAAAAGAAAACATGGAGTTTATATACTAATAAATATACATAGTGTTTCTTTAATCCTTTAGTTTATTTTCACTAAAATTACTATGTTTATACTTAATGTCACGAAGTGTGCGCCTTCAACCGAAGACAAAGCTGATTCTGGTTCTGATTAGTTTACTTAAGTACAATCTGGTTTTCTTTACTTTAGTTTTCTTTTGTTTAATCTACATAAGTTTAGTGTTTTTACTTTGGATCAGAGTAGTGTAGTGTAGATTCTTTACTGTAATTGGTTTACATTTATTTTCCCTTACAGTAGTATACTGAAAACTGTGTATTTTCTTTTAAACAACATTAATTTTTTTTCTTTTTTATTTTAAAACAGTGAAATGTGTTCCATAGATCATTTTACCTGTGCAAAAAAAAAAAAAAAAAAAACCGCATGTTTTACGGGGCAGCAGGGGCCCCTCTTGCATGTTTTTCCCCTGGGGCTGGGAAAGTTTTTTCATGGGGCCGAACCCCCAAAGAGGAAGATGATGGAGATGGAGAAAAGGCGCAGACTGACCGTGTGCAGGTGGACGGACGGCTGCAACACATCGGCCATGTGAACGCTGAAGGTGAGTCGGGCGGACGAAAACCCGTCAAAAAAGACTTTTCCTGAAAACAGGTAGAAATTAGGGGTTAACAACAAAAACCACCTGGGGCAACAGAAGATGTAAAAAAAATTCCCAAACAATCAAAAAGCCCTGGCACGGGGTTTTTTTTCGGGGAAAATGTCCTTACACACCCCTTGCTTTAAGGGGCCCGTGTGTGTGTGGGTGTGTGTGTGGGGTGTGGTGTGTGGTGTGTGTGTTTGGTGTGTTTTGTGTATTTGTACAACCCTTTGGGGCTGCTTAGTATGAGGGATTGCTGCAAAGTAAACCCCAATTTAAACTGTCCACTGTTCTACATGCTCATCCAGGAGGAGTGAATCCCTCAAGTCACTGCTGGATGAAAATCGGCGGGGTTTTCCCTTTAGAAAAAAAAAACCCTTTTTAAAACCAATTTAAATAAATAACTAAACCCTAAACGGGTTTGATAGTTGGGAGTCTGATTGGGATGTAACTGACTGATTCTGTTTGTGTGATTAAACTCAATGGACTATATTTCTGTACTAAAATTGTTTATATATAAATCTGTGCTCTTTAGGAGCGATCTGGTACATCCTGCAAAACCTGCTTCATATGTGGTGAAACATCACGTAAACATGTGAATACATTTGTTATGCTGTCATGAAGAGAAGTCAGTATAATGTCCTGATATGATCAGAAATACAAGCGTGTGTGTGTGTTGGTACCATAGATCTCGGCTATAGTTCCCCCTCATCTTGTGAATCCTTAAGGTCTCACTGAGAAGATATTTTATCTCCTGAAACACAAACATACCACTCTGCTGCAGCCAAGACCGGTCCTCTTAGACTGGGTTCAGCTGCATCTTCCTGTGATCAAACATTCTTTGGATCGAGTATGGCATCATGTTTCCTACCTGAGGCCACATAGGATGTGAGCAGCGCAGGTCGTCCTGGAAACGACGCTCCATCCACCTTTGTCGCAGGCGAAGCTTATTCCTCGAGGACACAATGTCTTGAACCTCTCTCCACACCTCCTCCAGGGTCAGTAGGAGTGCCAGTACCACCAGGAGAACATGCCACCAATCCTTAGATGGGCAAACAAGTGAGACAGGTGGGACTCAGACAGGTGAGAGACAGACAAGCCAGAGAAAGACAGGTGAAAGTAACAAAGGTGAGAGTTTACAGTTAGAAAGGTTAGTAACACAAAAAGGTCTAAGAAGGAGAGGGGTGAAAGACAAACAGATCACCTGGGGAAAAATGTAGCGATCAGGTGAGTCTTGGCAGGCAGATATAGAGATGGCGACAGTTGTCCAAGAAACATTGAGCAGGAAGTTGAAGACTAGGAGAATCCATGCCCCCAACCTGCAACCACCAGAGAGCATTAATTTAAGTAAACCAGTAACAATGTAAGACCAGTCCAACCAATCAGAGAGAGCTTACCTGCCGTAAAGTTTCCATTTAACCTGAATCAGTTTAAGAAAGGCTGGATTCATAATGAGGTCCAGTTTGCCCTCCAGGACAACAACCTATAGCTGATGAAGACATGATACAATCTGTGATCTATGATTAGAAATTAGATATCCTTCCAACCATTGTGTTCCTTTAATCTGAGATTGGATTGCAGGTATATTAAGTCCAGAAAGGAAAGCCCACACATCTGACCCTCTTCAGATCCTTGTGGGGGACCCAAAGTTATTCCTAGGATAGATGGCATATGTAGTCCCTCGAGTACATTCTAGGCCTACTCCGGGTTCTCCTTCCAGAGGGATGTGCCTGGAAATCTCCAAAGGGAGGCAGTCAGAAGCCATATGGATCAGATGCTTAAACTACCTCAGCTGACATTTTTCAGTGCACACCTCTGGGCAATAGAAAAACATCCAGACCATCTCCAGAATATGTGTACCAGAACTAGGAGTATACAAGGAGGTAATGCCAATCACATCTAGCTAGTATCACTCAATCTGACACAAAAGCTCCCTGTTACCAATGTGGCAACATTCAATGTACCCAAGGTCAGAGAATGTCATCAGGTATTAGCAGGTCTAGGTCCCTGGCACCCAGCCCACACTGCACTCATTGTAAATGTTCCCTCTAAGAGTCACAGGCTCAAAATGATCAAAAACAGTTGAGTAAGGGGCTGAGGTTTCCACCCAGGCCTGGTACCAGGATGGTGTCCCGGTACTTGAAGGTACTTCCAGATCTGTAATCTCTGATCTGTTCTCTGCTTTCTGTTAACTATGTTAGTTTTAGATTCTCTTACCGGGGTGGTTGGCTCACTGATTCCTGCACCAAAAACACAGAGACAAAAACACTTTGGTCTAATACATAATGAAGGGTCTGAGTCTCTCTGGCGGACATTTTGAGCTGCAGAAGTGGTAGCTGTGTTACCTGGTAGGTCATCCCCAGGTGTGTGAGTGTTTGGTTCCAGCAGGTTCAGGTAAAAATATTGCTGCCTTGTCATTCTGTCTGTCACATGGAACTGACAAAGAGCCACCTGAGACTGAACACAACACAAGTTACCACAACAACATTAGAATCAGAATCAGAATCAGCTTTATTGCCAAGTTTGTACATACAAACAAGGAATTTGACTCCGGTACACTTTGGGTCTCTTTGGTTTTTTTTTTGCACTACAGAATATAAAATACTACAAATGTGAACCCAATATACACCCTATATAAATAAAAAGGGGGGCATTTTCAACATCTGTATGCTGTTGTTTTGTATTTTATTGAAATGTTAAAAAGAGAAACAGCTGGGGAAGAACCCGTCCCCTGTGGGGGGCTGGTTTTTTTTGGAACTTCTCTGTAGCGGTCGGCCCAAGGCAGAACTCTAAACGTTTTTTGTGGGAGGGTGTGTGGGGTCTGCAGAGAATTTTTAGCAGCTCTTTTTCTGAAACCCCAAAACCTGTATAAGTCCTGGGGGGGGGTTTGGGGGAAGGTCACCCTGATGATTTCTCTGGGAGTCCTGATTATTCGTTGCAGTCTGGGCCTGTCCTGTTTTGTGGATGAACCCAAACCACACGGAGATGGATGAGACAGGACAGACTGAATGATGGGAAGTGTAAAGAAAGACCCCTCAGCTCCTTGGGGGAAGGTTGTACTTCTTATTTGCCTCAGGAAATTTCCTTCCCCTGCTGGCCTTTTTCTGAAAAGTGTCCTATGTGTGAAGACCATCTCAGGTCCTCAGGAAGGGTGGTTCCTAAGAACCCCAAGTGATCCCCAGCCGACACGGTGTTGTTGAGGGGGTGAGGGGGGTGTATGGGGTGGTTTTTTCCAAAAGCCCACCCCATCCCACGTCTTAGGGGGTTTAGCTCCGGCAGTTCTGACTACACCATGGACCAGCCGATCCCCTCCTGTCGGTATCTACTCATACCGTCCTGATCATCCAATAACAGTGGTGTCGTTGCAAACTTCGGGAGTTTCCGGGGGTCCGCTGGGTCAGTCTTTGTGTGGGGGAGAAGAGGAGGGGGGGATGAACACCCCCCTGGGGGGGCACCAGTACTTATTGGGGATCTGGTTCGGGAGAAGATGCTCCCCAGCCCCTCACCTGCTGCGTCGGTCCTAAAAGGAAGGTTGATCCAACAGGTGGAGGCTGGGACGTTGAGCTGGGGGAGTTCTGGGGGGGGATGTCTGGGTATGATGGTGTTGAAGGGGGGGGCTGAAGTCTACAAAAAGGATCCTGGCGTAGGTCCCTGGTGGGAGGGGTTGCAGGGTAAGTGTAGCCCAAAATTAACAGGGATCATCTGCCCACCTGTTTTCCGGTACGCAAAATGCGGGGTCCAGTAGAGGCCTGTGATGTCTTTTTGGTGCTTCAACCCAGCCGCTCAAAGGTTTTCATGACCCAGACGTCAGGGCTACAGCCTGTAGTCATTTAATCCTAGGATGGTGGGTTTTTTGGGGCACTGGGATGATGGTGGATCGTTAGAAGCAGGAGGGGACCCCACACTTCTCCATGACTTGTTGAAGATCCGGTGAAGATTGGAGCGAGTTGATTGGCACAGGCTTTCAGGCATGAGGGGGAGACGTTATCGGTCCTCCAGCTTTCTTTGTTTTCATGCGCTGAAAGAGCCGTTTTACATCTTCCTCAGAGATCTTTAGTGCAGGCAGAGGATCTGAGGTAGGGGGTTGGTTGTTTTAACTGGTCGAACTGTTCCTGAATGGGATGTGGAGGAGTTGGTTTTTAGGTGTGAAGGGCTTCTTTCATGTCTGCAGTAGAAGCCATTCAGAGGGTTGGCCAGGCGGACTTTGTTCAGGAAGGGTGGTGGGCTTCTGTAGGCAGTCAGGTTTCTCAGACCACCCATACAGCCGAAGTGTCACCAGTAGAAAAGGCTGTTTTTTCAGCTTCTCACTGTAGCTTCTCTTGGCTGCCTTGATCTCCTTTGTTAGTCTTTTCCTGGCCTGCCTGTACCGCGCCCAATCTCCACTGCTGTGAGCTTTTTCCTTGTCCCTGCACAGATTCCTGAGATGTGGAGTGAACCATGGCTTGTTTTTCCCCAAAAGGTGCAGAAGGTCTTGGTCCTGCACACTTTTCTCAAAAAAACTGATGTATGATGCCACCACATCAGTTAGTTCGTTTAAATCAGTGGCTGAGGTTTAAAAAACGTCCAGTCTGTGCATTCAAAGCAGGCCTGTCGCATCTGCTTCGATTCCTCGGTCCACTTTTAAAAAGTGTGAACCGGGGGGTTTGGGGGGCTCTTAGTTTCTGTCTGTAAGTTTGGGTGAGGTGGTAAAGGCAATGATCCGAAAGTCCCAGAGCATCCCTGGTACAGCATGTGATGAGTCCTTAAAAGCTGTGTAACAGTGGTCCAGTGTGTTTTTGTCTCTGGTAGGACACTTAATATGCTGTCTGTATTTTGGAGCTCATTAGAGAGATCTGCGCTGTTAAAATCTCCCAGTATTATGATGAAAGAGTCAGGGTGTTTTTCTCCACGTCTGTAATCAGCTCAGCAAGATGTTTTTCCGCGGCAGAAGTGGCAGCCATGCGGTGGAAAATATGAGCCGATTATTATGAACTAGGAAACTCTCGGTGATTAAAACGGTTTTACAGATTATGGAAAATGACTCCAGATCCGGACTACATGTTTTCCCCAGCACTTTTATGTCTCTGCACCAAGCTTCGTTTATATAAAAGCAGATTCCGCCTCCTCGCTTCTTCCCTGATAGCTCCGCGCTGCGATCTGCTCTGAGCAGCTGGAAGTCCGGTATCAGCAGTGCGCGGTCCGGGATGTTTTCACTCAGCCATGTCTCGGTGAAGCAGAGAACCGCTGATCTGCGGAGGTCCCAGTTTTTACCGGGGAGAAGAAGCAGTTCGTCCATCTTGTTACTTAGAGAGCGAACATTTGCCAGATGTATTGAAGGCAGTGGTGTGTGAAGTCCTCTTTTGCGGAGCTTTACCAGGGCGCCAGCCCGCTTTCCCCTCCGACGCCTCCGGCGCAGTATCCTGTAGAGCGCCGCCGCTCTGCTTGCCAGAAGCTCAGTGAACCTCGGATGGATGAAAGATGGTGAAAAAATCCCAAGAGAGGACTCTCTGATGTTGAGAAGTTCCTCTCTACTGAATGAGACCACCGAATTGTGGCCCGAGACCACAGTACTGTGGCTCGAAAAACATATAAACACACAAAATACAAAAACAAGGAGAGAGCGAAGCTCCGAGGCTGCCATCGTCGGCGCCATCTTGATCATGATCATTAGACCAATCAATGGTCGCTCTGTGTCAGGGGTTGGACCTTAGTTACCACATGACTCATCCGACCAATCAGAGCAGTGATACACAGCTGTCCATCAGAGTCCTTCACCCCAGCAGTAGCCCCAAGCTTCAGCAGCACCTGAGCGGCTTCACTGTGCTCTGGAAGCAGAGCAACTGATTATGTCACTGGTGATATAATTGCTAACTGTGACGTGATTTCTCTGATGAACTGATGTCACTGATGATGTCACTGTTGCCAGCAGGGAACTGTGAGGGCATGGATGGCGTCATCAGTGAAATCAGTTAATTATGTCATCTAATTGGCGATGTAGCTAGCTATATATGATGTCACAGGGTATGACATAGGCCCTACCGATGTTGGTGGCGAGCTGCAGCGGGGTCCGCTGTTTGTGGTCGGTGCAGTTGATGCAGGCTCCAGCCTGCAGGAGCAGACTTATGGATCTGACAACGTCGTTCTTCGCAACATAGTGAAGATGAGTCTGCTGGTCCAGAAGAGTTTGAGCGCTCGGATCAGCTGACAACAACACAATCGCAGATACTTCCAGCATCAACACTCAAGCAGTAGAAATCTGTTTGGTACTCAAACACACAGACCTTTTCAATCCAGCAGGAACCGGACCATGTCTTCGTAGTCCAGAGCTGAGGCCACATGCAGTGCTGTAACTCCAAACTGATCTGAGCAGACGTGGTCTGATCCCCGGTCCAAGAAGAACCGCATTACATCTACACTCCATGCTCTGGACACCTGAGAACACACATCTGAGTTCAGTTTCACAGCTTGGAACCTGGACGCAGTTAAACTACACAAAATATAATCTCTTCAGGTGTGACCTCGTGAAGGACGGTTTGTCCATATCTGTCTGAGCAGTTTGGGTCAGCACCATCTGAGATCACCTCATCCAGAAACTGAAGATCCACCTAAAAACAAAGAGACAACATAAAACCCTGTCAGAGTCACCTGGTCATTGTTACCTAGTCAGTCTCACCTGGTCAGTCTTACTTGGTCAATCTCACCTCACATTTCTGAATCCTCTGTGTTTCACACGGTTCTCTTTCATAGCATTTGTTTCGTGTCTCACATTGGGAACGCCCTCGGCGTGACCTCATCAGAAGCTCCTATTGCATTACGCCAGCCAGGATTGGCTGGAAATAAGCCTGTCAGTGTCAGAGAGGGCAGAGTCCCTCCCCCTATTTATAGGGCCGTCGCTGCACTGATAGTTTATTCAAAAACTTCTTCTCGCAACGAGCAGAAGTTCCAACTAGCTCTCCATTAGATACGGCCTCTCTTCGGAGCCTAGCTAAACTGTCCACAAACTCGTGCGCAAGCTCGATCACCGGTTCGTTTGCTCTGGGTTTTTGTCCAGTATCGTGGAGAGTAGCTATCGCCCTCGGTAGAAATACCGTGGGGAAGAGTAGAAATACAAAAAAAAAAAAAAAAGTGGGTCAACTTACCTGCTACGGTTGCCGTTACAGAGTAGCAATACTCCGCTGTAAGCTACCCACAGGGAACCGAAACGCTCCCCCAACCTAGCACACCTGGTTAGCTTAGCTGTCACCAGCTAGTTTATCTTCTTTTCTTTTCGTAGCCTCACACCCAAATCCCTACAAACATGCAGACTGACAGTCTTCCACAAAAGCTGAGGAGAGCATACAGGCACGAACCTGCCCGTGTGTGCATAAAATTTCAAGCTGGGATACCCACCTGGCTTTGTGGGTGTGTCTCGGTCTGAATCCGCTCAAGCAACCCGGGGAGATTGCTCCCACTGTAGCCGGTTCTCCCTCACATGTGCTCGTCGCCGTCCTGGCCCGTCAGTCGACATTGTCCACAACGACCCAGTGTTGGCTTCGACAGCATCCGTACAGGAAATCCAGCCGATTAAGCGGTTTCTCTGACCACCGTGCAGAAGCCTACGCAAGTTGGGGAGAAATCCTTTGACGCCGTGGACCCTCTGGCCACCATGAAATGTGCGGAGCACGTGGCCCCGCATCCGGACCCGCTGGACCTCCTGATGGCGGAGACGATGAACACCTCTGACCTGGATTCGGAAATGCCCTTCTCGGATAACACTGAGGATTATGGCCCATCTCCCCCTCCCTCAGGGCGGGTTGCAAACCCACTTCCTCAGGCGCCGGGCCGACCCGGTCATGATATGAGCGAACTGGATTTTGACCTGCACGACGTGTGCAAACGAGCTGCTGCCAAGTTAACATCCAGTAGCCCGAGGTTCAGGCGGAGGTACGCTCCGCGTTTCGACGGAAAGAAGCTACCAAAAGCACGGAAATAGGCAGACAACTTTGCCGTTTTTCCGGAGCTACTGGGACGAACTGGCCATCTCCTGGCCGCAACACCCCTTTACGGAGAAGCACCCGGTGGCTGGGAGTTCGATGCTGGATTGTGACGGGATGGAAAGGAGCGGTCTCCGCCAGAGGTCACCAGTTGAGCCGACGGTGGCAGCGCACCTACACCCGAAGACTTCCATGTCAGCGGGTGGTCCCGCCCTCCCTTCAAGAGCGGAGCCGCTTTCAGTCCAGCCTGACGGATAAGTCCTACAGGGCTGCGGCGCTCTCAGTCCGTGGCTCTGAACGCCTCGTCTCTGCTGTGGGCTTATCGGCGGAACTCGAGTAGGGGCATATACCGCCTCACCTGACGCTGCGTTATGTGGAGGAAGTGTGTCATCATAACAGATCACTGCCTTCACCTCCATAAAGTGGCAATCCAGGTTCTGGGCAGAACATGGTGCTCATGGTTTTCTGGAGAGTGAGAGCCAGGTTGGCTGAACCCCACCATGCTTTCCACTAAAGAGAAAGAGGACCTCCTGCAGACACCCCCATCACACCTCAGGGTGCATGTTCGGAGCAGCGGTCACCTCGATGCAAAAAAGGTGGGAGGAGAAGAAGAGGGATGATGAAGCCTTGAAGCTGTGTCTCCCCAGACGTACATTTCCACTGGGAAAAACCACGGCCCCGCCACCCCAGCATCTCCAGACTTTTCCACAGGCGGCAGCTCGCTTTCCCCCCACCTTCAGGATCCAGAGACAACCGAAAGCGCAATTCGCGGCTGCTCAGGCAACCGACAGAGAACCTTCTGCCTCCAAGACTACACAGTGGCAAGGAAGACCGAAGGCTCGTCGGCCCTGACCAGCCACCTCGCCACCTCCACTCAGGTGGTAAGGAGGAGGAAAGCCGGTTGGCCTGACCCACTCCCTGGTGGAGGGAGCGAGCAGGGATCGCTTCCCTCCACGGCTCTGTTCCCGAGGCCGTTCGAGTTCAGCCGATTTCCAGTGCGTGACCGAGAGGACGTTGGGAGCTGCTCAGCACGCCACGAGAAACTGAAGACTGTGGTTCATTATGGGGAATTCCACAGCGACCCCGTTCACGTCACACAAACACAATTTTTTCTGTTCATCAAAAGTAATGTTCCAACTGTCGCATCCAGGCTACGAGGCGAGGGTCGGCGTAAAAAACAATTGAAAAATATAACCACTACTCTTGGGGATTTGGTCCCTCCTTTTTCGGAAGGAGTGAGACCTCTTCCAAGTGATGAGCATCTCTGTTGCGCAGCAATACCACGTCGATGCGCACTACAAGACGGCGCTTTTTGGCGGCCAGTGCCAGAATGCAGGCGCTCTCAGTCCGTTTTCCAAAGACTGGCCTTCAGCTGCCTGACAGTGAAAATCCATCTTTGGAAGAATGCACAGACTCATGGTGGTTTTTAAGAACTATAGAGGGGATACACTGCATTTCGCCGTATCCCCCACGCTTCAGGGGAGTGATTTTCAGCACAAGCAGAAGGGGCAGCCGCTCTTTTCCTAGCGAGGAAATTTCTCGTTGCTGGAGAAGAAGCGCGATAAGACTGATTCCCTCACGACCACCGCAGCATTGGTTTTTTTTGATTGCGCGCTATTTCCTCGTGCCGAAGAAAGGCGGGCGGGGGATGCGTGCGATCTTAGCCCTCCGGGCGCTGAACAAGCATCTGAGAAAAATACAATTCAGGATGCTGACCCACACCTCCCTGCTGCGCTCCTACGTCCGTCGGCGAATGGTTTACTTCAATCGACCTCAAGGATGCTTTTTTCCAACTCCCCATATACCCACCACACAGAAAATATCTACAGATTTTGCTTTTCAGGGAACTGTTACGAATACCTCGTACTCCCTTTTGGACTGTCTCTAGTCCCCAGAGTGTTGTGTTGAAGTGCACGGAGGCTGCTGTGGAGGTTCAGCTCAGGAGGCGGGTATCCCCGTGTGAATGTACAAGACGACTGCTGAATCTCCTCGTCCTCCTACCAAGACGCTGCAGTCCCCACAGCTGATATTAGCACAGCACATGATTTGAAATCTGGGTTTCCACATAAATGTGGAGAAGAGTGTCCTGCTTCCTTCTCCACACATATCCTTCATAGGTCTCTCCCCTAAACTCAGTGCCTAGGCCAGAGTGAGACTAACAGAGACAGAGTGAAAACCATCCTCAACCTGCTTGTCCATGTTTCACAAGGGAAATCTTGTGATCGTTCACAACTCTGCAGTCTTTTTGGGCTGATGTCCTCAGTCACTTAGTAATAGCCCCGGCTGGGACGTCTCCGATTGAAGGGATCCAACGATGGGTGGCCTCTCCTCAGAGGCTGAACCCACACATCTCCAGAGAGTGAGGGTCACCACAGCCTGCACATGATCACTACGTCCTTGCGGGATGGCAATAATGCTGACAAGGTGTTCCGATGGGAGCGCTGCAAAGCAGAAAGGTGGTCACGACGGATGCCTCCTGTCGGCTGGGAACGTCTTTGTGAAACGCAAATGGTGAATGGGTCTTGGGCCCAAACATGCTGTCAGCTCACAAACATAAATTACCTGGGAGCTGATGGCTGTTCACTTAACGTTTAAAACATTTTCTCCCTATCATGATGGGGGGCACCACGTGCTGATCAGAACAGACAACACCAATGTGGTGAGCTATATCAACAGGCCGGGAGTCTTGCGGTCACTGAGGCTCTAAAAGAAACTAAAAAAAGAAAAACAGGCTGACTCACAAACTATAATTTGGAGGCAGCAGGACATTTTCTGTCACTGAGAGCCACTCACATCCCAGAGTACTGAACTGTGTGAGCAGACCTTACTCTCCAGGGGAATACCTCTGTAATGACAGAGTGGAGCTCCATCCGGAGGTGGCCAGGCTGGGTCTGGCAGAAGTTCGTCAGCCATCAGTGGACCGGTTTGCCTCACAGGGAACAACCTGTGCCCCCTGTTCTTCTGCCTGCACGATTCCAGAACGCACCTCTGGGGGTTGCCCCCAACCTGGCTCAGTGTTCTGCTCTAATGCGTTTCCCCCAATACTCTCATTGCACAACGCTGCCAGGGTAGCGAGCAGAAGGCTGACAATGATCCTTATTGCACCCCATTGGCCATCCCCCCCACACTCCCCCCCCCCACCACCAGAACCCAAAAAAACCCCCCCAAAACACTGGTTAGGGGGACATAACACAGCTCTCTGCCAGGAGCCATGGCCTCTATCCTGCACGCAGGGATCTGCCTTGTTCTCGGCACGAGGACAAATGTTCCATCCCCACCCAGAACAACTGGCTCTGTTGGCTTGGCCCGTGAGTGGTTCACTCTGCAATCTGTAGATCTCCCTCAGAATGTCATTGAAACAATACAGAATGCCAGAGCGCCTGCTACAAGATCTTTGTAAGAGCAAAAATGGTCCGTTTTTGAAAAATGGTGCTCTGAAATTCAAGAAATCCCCTTTCAGTGTTCTGTGGAAGTGATTTTAGCCTTCTTACAGAACCTGATTGACTATTAAGGTTTACTTAGCTGCAATTTCAGCCTGCCATGTAGTTTTTGAAGGAAAAACTGCAGGCCAGCAGCCATTAGTGAGCCGGTTCATACGAGGGGCTCGCAGGAAGCTCCCTGTTTCAAGACCCACTGCTCCATCATGGGATCTGCCCCTGGTGCTGGATGCTCTCACTACCCCACCCTTTGATCCAGTGGATCAAGTGGAATTAAAGATAGTAGCTCTAAAAACAGCACTCCTGTTGGCACTGTTCTCTGCTAAATGTGTGCGAGAAATCCACGTTTTATCAGTGCATCCTTCTTGCACAAACTTTTCTCTGGGTGGCAAAACTTGGGTGGTTTTGCTCCCCAACCTGCTTTTGAGCCTAAAGTGTTTGGGTGTTCGAACTCGCCAATTTGAAGTGGTGCTTTTATCCCCCTCCTTTCCTCCTACACAGGAACATGAAGAGGAAAAAAAGGGAGAAGCTGCACAATCTCTGCCGCTACGTGCTTTACAGATCTACCTAGGGAGAACAAAACAGGGTGCAGAAAACTTGACCAGCTGTTTGTCCAGTCCCTGGCTAAGAATCATTATGGGAAACCGGGTGTCAAAACAGCAGCTCTGCCTATTGGATTCACTGCTGAACCGATCTCGCTTGAGCCTATAGTCGAAGACGGGCGTCAGCCTCCAGAGGGCGCTGTGTGGCCCATCTAATAGGGCTTAAGCTCTTCATGGGCTGCCTGCTCAGAGGAGTATCTCTGCAAGCTGGGCGTCTCCTCACACGTTTGCTCGTTTTACAAACTTGACGTAACAGCATCATCGCTGCTCATTCAGTACTCAGTGTGGCCCAAGCAAGCTATAGAGAACTGTGATTAATTGTTTTGCATCTGTGACATGCATGTGTGTAATCTCTGAGCAATACGGGAGTCCGTATTATTTTCGTTCCGCAATGTGAGACACGAAACAAATGCGATGAAGAGAACTTTAGGTTACTTCGTAATCCACGGGATCTTCTGAGGAATGGCATGGTGAGTGTCCCCAGTCGACCCTTCCTTGCTTTGAGTATGCGAGGAAGAGGTGAATGTTTTTGAATAACTATCAGTGCCGCGACGGCCCTATAAATAGGGAGGGACTCTGCCCTCTCTGACACTGACAGGCTTATTTCCAGCCAATCCTGGCTGGCTAATGCAATAGGAAGCTTCTGATGAAGTTCACTGAGGGCGTTTCCGCAATTTGGCCTCAATGCTACTCAGAGAACCGGGGTCACGAAAGTAACCTAAAGTTTTCTTGTTGTGGTAAGGAGTTGCTAGCTTAGCGTTAGCTTCAGCACTACTATAGCTAATTGTTCTGTCTCTCCCGATGTTTATCCTACTCTCTCTGAGTCTCCTCCTCTCTCCTGCTCTCTGTGTCAAACGTTCAGTTACTCCTCTGCCTCCTTTAGTGATAATGTACATGTAAAAAATGTAGCATTTTTGTAGCTTTGGAGGCGAGGGTGTCGGAATTGGAGGCCCGGCACCGCGCTGTTGATAAACTGCTACGGGGAGCCACCGAGGGTAGCTCGGTACCAGTCCTCCAGCAGAGCCCGCGCAGCCAGGGCCTCAGGCCGGCTGGGTGACGGTACGCAGAAAGCATAGTCCTAGATCCCGGCCCACAGGTCACCACCAACCCGTCTGCGCCTATAACAGATTTTCCCCACTCAGCGACACACCCGCTGAGAAGCCAACTCTGGTAATTGGCAGCTCCATAGTCAGAAACGTGGCACTAGAGACACCAGCGACCATAGTCAAATGTCTGCCAGGGGCCAGAACGGGCGACATCAAGTCCTACCTGAAATTGCTGGCTAAGGATAAGCGTAAATACAGTAAGATTGTTATTCACGTTGGCGGTAATGACACCCGGTTACACCAATCGGAGGTCATCAAAGTTAGTGTTGCTTCAGTGTGTAAGTTTGCCAAAACAATGTCGGACCACAGGCTTTTAAGGTAGCTGTAATTAAACCTTTGCTTAAGAAACCTTCGCTTTATCGAGATGACTTAATAAATTACAGACCAATATCCAATCTTCCATTCTTATCTAAAATTCTTGAGAAAATAGTTGCTAATCAAATGTGTGAGCATTTACACAGCAATGACCTGTTTGAAGAGTTTCAGTCAGGTTTCAGAGCTCATCATAGCACTGAAACAGCTCTGCTGAAAGTCACTAATGATATTCTTATTGCCTCAGATAATGGACTTGTGTCTGTACTGGTTCTGTTAGATCTCAGTGCTGCATTTGATACAGTCAATCATAATATTATTATATCTTAGAAAGGCTGGAATATGCTGTAGGGATCAGGGGAACAGCGCTAGGCTGGTTTAAATCTTATCTGTCTGACAGATTCCAGTTTGTTCATGTAAATGATAAATCATCTTTAAACTCCAGGGTTAATTGTGGAGTACCACAGGGTTCAGTACTTGGGCCAATTCTCTTTACTATATATATGCTTCCAATAGGTAAAGTTATCAGGCAGCATAGAATACATTTTCACTGTTACGCTGATGATACTCAGCTTTACTTATCCATAAATCCTGATGAACCCAACCAGTTAGATAGACTACAAGCATGTTTTGAAGATATAAAAACTTGGATGACTTTAAATTTTCTGCTTCTAAATTCAGACAAGACAGAAGTTGTCGTCTTTGGACCGGAGTCTTTAAAAAAGAAACTGCTTAGTCAATCAATTAATGTTTTTACGGGCAATACAGTCCTGTGCCAATTACAGTATACACTAACCATAACCCATTTATTTTTCATTCCCGAATGTACAACCACAATCAGACTCGAGCGTTGAGCTTTGATTGTACAGGATATCAACTTTTTTTGTGTCCTTTTCGGCAGACTAGCACTCAGAATTGCCAAGAAAAAGCCCAACAGATTTACTTTCACTAATCGAGGATTATGGCTAACACTATTATGCTCTGCTTTACATATATAAAATGTCTGGTTAGATCTTGGTGGCTCCCAAAGGCGGATACCAGGTGCCCCAAGAGTCCAAAATAACCAAAAAACAACCCAAAAAAGGTGGGCGGAGGGGGCCTCGGAAGGAGGACCAAGAAACAAAAACACAGAGTTTAGGCAGGTTCGTCCCATGCAGGCACACAGTTTAGGGGCAATCCAGAACCCTTAACTCAAAGGCCTGGGCGGCCGGCAACTTCGGCTAAGACGAAGACCTGGGGGCTGGCAGAGACGTGATGTGGAGGACAATCACCCTTGATCCTCACAGAAATGGCGCCTGGCAAACCCTCGGAGGCAGAAGCAGAGACAGCAGCGGCAGGACCCCCAGCGGCGAGACCAGGAACAGGATCAGGCAGTGGTTCGTCCTCGAACCACTCAGGAACAGGATCTTTTTTGAAAAACTTTTAACCAATTTGGACAAAAACTGAATCTAACTGAACTGTTTTATAATAAGGATGTGATTGGGACTGATGTACCTGACAGAATTAGTCTGATTCAACTAAACTGACTTTGTAAAGAGCCTTGAGATGACATATCGACATGTGTTGTGAATTGACGCTATAGAAATAAACTGAATTGAACCCAGTCAGTCTCACCTGGTCAGTGTCCTGGTTGCTGGCTGCCAGCTGTCTGAAGTGGTCCAGCAGTTTTTTATTCCGGTGCTGCATTTTGGTTGCGGTATCTGTTTCGTCCTTTTTATCTCCACTGTCTTTATAATCCTCTGCCAGACCTCTGTATCTGGTCTCCAAATGAACTCCTGAACATTAAGAAAGTCATTAGGTCAGCCAGAACCACATCTTCTTACTGTACCCTCCAAACACAGACGCACTCACCGGTCAAGGTTTTCCTTCTCTGCTTCCAACGGCTTCTGGAATACAATGTCCACTGAAATTTAGCCGAGAACACAGAGGACCTGGACTCACAAGGACCCTCCTGGGCTTGTGGACACACAGATGAGACCAATAACTAAAAAATATTCCACTTAAATGGTCAGGTTCAAGAACTGGACTTCAAATGAGTCCTTCAGAAATCTTTGAGATCTATTACTCAAGATGACTTGAACAGACTAAAGCTAAGTCTGGGTCACAAGAAGGAAACTATGAGAAGAGCAGGACTGGATCAGAGGGACAGAGCTGCAGATGTTTCACTGCTTTCAGTGATGATCATTGAACAAACCCTCTGATGGACCTGGGAGATTCTGGTTCTTCCAGTCATCTCCAACTCCATTCCAGGATTCAGTTGACTAGGTCCAGGTCTCCCTTTAGATTCTAGTTATGCTAAACCTTTGTCCACTGGATTAGAGTTTGCCAGCTAAAACTTTGAGAGGTCCTGAAATCTGCAAAACCCCACAAGAACTGGAGACATCTGTGGACACCTGCGGCTCCTACGAAACACCTGTTGGGCTTTCTGAATTCTCTCCTTCATTTGTGTCCAGCACCTCGAAGTCACAGTCTAGGCTGAAGACTGTAATCCATCTGAAAACTGTCTCTAAAGCCCATGTTGAGAAGGACTAAGAAGAGTGAGTTCTGACCAAAGTCAGCTGTTATTAAGCAGCTGCCCGCTCAAAGGTTTGGTCTTATCAGAGGGTGGAGGAGGGATGTCCTGCAACAGTTCCAGGTCTAGAGTGTGACCTCAGTTTATTGCGAGACAGATTTCTGTAGAAAGGACTCCTTAGCATGCAGACATTCAAATCAAATCATGGACAAACATGCTGAAATGACCTCTGAGTGCTTCTGGTCTCTGAAGGGAACGATGCTGTGATGATGTCATGAAAACGGACCGGGTCTGATTTCAGTTAACAGTGAATCCACCAGCTTGACTGTATGAGGAGGTTGATCAGGTCCCTCCAGACTTAAAGGGGACCTATTATGCAAAATTCACTTTTTGATTGTTTCTATTCTTCCATTTGGGTCCCTAATGCTTCTACAATCAGTCCAACATAAAAAACAGCATTAATTTTTTTGGCTATAAAATAATGTTTTATATTTTCTAGAAAACGCGCGGTTTCAAAAGCTGTGTAATTGTGACGTCACAATTACACTGTTACCCAGTAACGTTACCCAAGTCCCGCCCCTGAGTAGCAGCTGAAGCAGAGCTCCACCCACCTGATTTCCAGTAGAGGATCACGTCTCGCCGGATGGTTTTACCTTACAGGTTCTTACAATGGCTGCCCTTAGAGGCAGATGTTCTGTTGGCTGCAAAGACCCACGTGTCCGTGCACATTCTCCCACTGGCGGATAACAGAGATTCGTGGCCTCATTTTATTTTTGAGTTTAATGTTCCAGTCACATTGCTGAAGACAGTGTTAGTTTGCATGAATCACTTCACCATGGACTGCTTTGAGAACTCACATCAAAACACGTCAGGATTTACAAAAAGACTGAAGAAATATTCATTCCCTGCAGTTGGTGGCAAATCTGCAGATGACAGGAATGTAAGTACTTATTGTTGTGTCTTAAGGGCAGAACATAGTCAGGCGTACTGTTAGCAGCGCAAACTCATAGTCGAGTGTACCAATTTTCTATGTTTATGGTGACATATTCCTACATTTCCCACACTTTCTGCCATGGCGTCATCAGACGGGGAGGCAGAGCTAATGATCTGTGTAGCTTGTGAAAAACAACAAGAAAAGCAGGTGTTAAAGACCATTAAACCAGACTAGGGACTAAGAAACTGAGGTCAAGCCAGTCCTCGTGGGGTTTTGAAGGTCATGATAACACAATGTATTACGGTAGTAGACCGAGGAGAATATTTCAAAATAAAAGCCGTATGCTTTACGTATATCGGCTGGAGTGGTTGGATGTCATCCTTGCTGCTCTGTCTTCTAATTATATTTTTCAGGTCATTTTAGAGTCTATTTATTTTTCATTGGATTCAATCAACACATTTTTTTTTTACTTTTTGTTTCCAGTGACTGATTTAACTTCAGGATGATACTTCCAGATGTTCCTCGCCAAAGTTCACCAACATCTGATGTGGAATTTCAAAATTAAAGCCCCTGAAAGTCTCTATCTTAGTCACTTTTTACTAAGTTGCTGTCAATGTTGCAAAAAACTGTCTGTTATCAGTGAATACTTTCACTTCTAAGTATTTCTGGCAAGGTAACAGAACTGGTCACATAAAGTTTTTAATTTATTGTGTGTAACATATTAATCGATTTAAAATTGTGTTGTCTTACGTGTGTTGTCAGTTGGTGAAATGGAGCGCACTTTTACTACTACTACGTTTACACATTTAGTTCACTTCATGTAAGATAAGCAACTCACTCATTCCACACACTCAGTATTAGACCAGGATATCACGTGGTAGCTCTGTACTTAAATTATTTTTCTTCGAGTATGAGTATGAGTATTTTATAATGAAAAACTGGAAAATCTGAATAATTACATTTCACTATTCCTTAAACTTCATAAGCACTGCTTATTTTAATGCATTAACACTGTAACATGTGTCCAAAATTTTGTGCATGTGAAATTTGGACACCTTGCATGCTGTCAATCAGATGGTTTCAGACATGCACGCACAAACGCAACAATGAGGTGCAGAACACTGCACTGTCAAATCATTTCATTAAAAAAAAATCCTTCATTATGTTTAAAAAGAAGTGACCTAAACAAAACAATCAAAATCATTGGACGGGATTGGGGACGCTATTAGACATAACCTGCCTTCTGAGTGGCCGATTGACAGAGTAAGACAAAACAATTAATTATAAGTCAGGTAAGACTGTGTTGTCAGTCTCTTTGTTGTAAATTGCATAACTAGCTCCAATAATTTCAAAACTGTTTTAGAAATAAATGAAATAAAAAAAAGTAGTTCAGCAACTACAGTCTCTTGATCCCTACCATGATCAGAAATATCACAAAGTACTTCGCCTGAAAATTGGCTGTGATACTGGTTGATGTAAGACAGCACCATGTGTGTACAGCAAAGAAAAAGTGTATGAATTTAACTACATTAGCATTAACTCCACCCACAGAGCTTCATTGGGAAGCTCACAGTAAAAACTACTACATTTTTATTTTGGTGCACAAGGCGGAAGGAAAAACATATTGATTCAATTGCATCTAATTTTAAATGAATCTATAAAAGAACGAGGCCATTAAGTAGGGATTTTATTATGTCAAATGTATATTTTCAAATGTCATGGGACAATATATCATGTAATACTACATTTTAAAAGTAAACTGTACGTCTCAGGATGTCATTATTCAACAGATAAAAGTATGTTTCATTATGTATTGTTACAGTTACTAATTCCACGTGAATATTCATTTATTTATTTTTGTGTCATTTGTCCCTCAGTAAATGTTTTTCTGTCAGGGTTAGGGTCGTAGTATTGTAAATGTCATTGTTTCTTTGTACAGGTGAATTTCGAAACGTACAAGGGCGTTGTTTCATTGGTCAGTGTTAACCAGAGTCACAGGAAATGTCAGGTCAGCAGCCCCAAATTAAACCATAGTAATGCCTTGTGTCTTTCAAATCTAACCAGCTCTTGATGTCATGCAAAACTTAAGCTCTTTCTATTAGTACATCGATCGTGAAACACAAACAGCTTGTCTGGTGGATCCTGCTGCAAATTCATCAGAAAACGATGAGTCACAGCTTGCTGCTGAGTCTTTGTTAAAATCTATTGATTGACTTAAAAATATTAAATAGCTATGACTGTTATGGTATTGAAGATCATTGTGGACACATTGCATTGATGGAAAAAGTATCATTCGTATCTCAATTATTTAGAAATATAGGGGAGAAACAAGCATACATTAGACACAACATCTTTGAAAGTTAACCACATAAATATTTTTTGTGGTAGAATTTTTGTGGTTATATTTTATAATCATTTAATTTAGACATATCTGAACGGTACATACATGTTCCCTTTGTTACAGTACAGCGACAGATAAGAACGTGTTAAGTGGACTTTGAAGATGTATTCTGCTCAATGTTAAAATAATTTGCCTGTTCATGTTTACTAAATTATTTTTCTGTATCGGACACCCAGGCTGAAGTCACCGAGGTGGTTAAAAAGCTCCGCAGTGGCAGGGCTTCGGGGGTGGAGAAGATCCGCCCTGAGTACCTCAAGTCTCTGGATGTTGTGGGGGCTGTCATGGTTGACACACCTCTTCAACAATGCGTGGGGGGGGATCACACTCCTCAGCCTCCTTGGGGAAGGCCTACGCCAGGGTATTTGGAAAAGGGGGGTCCGGGCCCGATAGTCGAACCTTTTTTTGCTTCAGGAGGAGCAGTTTCGTCCTGGGGCCGTGGAACACTGGACCAGCTCTTTTAAACCCTCTACAAGGGTACTCGAGGGTTTCATGGGAGTTTTTCCCCAAACCAGTCTACATGTGTTTTGTTTGGGCCTGGAGAAAACATTCAAACCTGTGTCCCCATGATGGAACAAAAACGACCCCCCAGATACTTAAAAATCCCCCCCTTCAGGCCCGGAACTCCCCCCCAAACCCAAAAGGACAAAAAACCCACCCCTTTTTGGGTTGAGTACCATGGCCTCGGACTTGGAGGAGCTGATCTTCATCCCAGCTGCTTCACACTCGGCTGCGAACCGCCCCAGTGCATGCTGTAGGTCTTGGCTAGAGGGGGCCTGCAGGACCAAGTCATCTGCAAAAAGATGATACGAAATCCTCTGGTCCCCAAACCAGACCCCCTCCGGCCCTTGGCTGCGTCTAGAAATCCTGTCCATAAAAGTAATGAACAGGACCGGTGACAAAGGGCAGCCCTGCCGGAGTCCAACACGCACCGGGAACAGGTCCGACCTAGTGCCAGCAATGCGGACCAAACTCCTGCTCCGCTTGTACAGAGATTGGATGACCCCTAATAAAAGGCCCCCGACTCCATACTCCTGGAGCACCCCCCACAGGGCATCAGCATCACCCCCCATAGGGTGGCCGGGCACTCCCTTAGAGATAGGGTGAGGAGCTCGGCCATCCGGGAGGGGCTCGGAGTAGAGCCGCTGCTCCTCCACATCGAGAGGAGCCAGTTGAGCTCGGGCATCTATACCGGATGCCTGCTGGACGCCTTCCTCGGGAGGTGTTCCAGGCACTCTCGGCTGGCCTGGGAACGCCTTGGGCTCCCCTTGGAGGAGCTGGAGGAGGTGTCTGGGGAGAGGGACGTCTGGGTGTCTCTGCTGTGTCTGCTGCCCCTGCGACCTGGTCTCGGATAAGCGGAAGACGACGAGTACGAGTTTTCTGTATCAATTATGTTTATTGTCATTAGAAAAATTTGATTTTGAGCTTTTACAACACAGTTATGCTCAATGTGTACAGCTGTCACTATTGATTAAATCTGAATACAGTAACTTAATTAACTTCAAATATTGATTCAGTATTAGCTATAACAATCCAAAGTATAGCAGGCTCAATATTACATTTAATCGTATTCTCCATATATTGTCAAGCACTGTGATATTACATTAGTTGTGTACTACATTTTTGATTTTTTTTACTGTGTAATATTAATAATCTTTATTTGTTATTGCAATTTTTACATTCCAACGAAATGATCCTCTGCATTTAACCCATCCCTTAGGGATGCAGTGGGCTGCCATTGTGCGGCGCCCGGGAGCATTCAGGGTTTAAAGGTCTTGCTCAGGGACCAAGAGGGGAAGGCTGTGGGATCCGAACCTGGGTGCTTGTGGCCTCTCCAGGACGCAGATGCCCTGCTCTCTAACCACTAGGCCACAACCCCCTGTACTACATATGTGTAGAAATCCACAATAAAGTCAAAAATCCATTGTGATGTTTTCATTATGCGCTCCAGTGCAGTGATAAAACCTTGTCTGTGCATTTAACCATTCACTTGTGAGTTTTAGGGATTCAGGGAATAATTGTTTGACTGAAAGACACTAACCCATATTGGCATAGCGGGACAAAAAAAGTTTGGCTTTCAGCATACAAACTGGCTGCCTTACCAGTGCTTTTCAACCACGCCTGTTGGGTTGCCCTTCAATGTCAACTCTTGTCTTAGTCAAGATGAAAGCTAATTGAGAAATGCCGTTGTTGCATCACAGTTGCCATGTTGGCCAGCTCTAGCCTCACCAGGAGTATTTCTATTTGTATTTTGACTTTCAGAATAAATTGGAATTATATTCAAATTATATTGTGTGATTTGGCAACTAATTCTGAAATGCACAATCAAAATGTATATTGTTGTTGAACCTATAACACTAAAATTAAAGTAAGGCAGCCTTTCTGAAATACAGATGTATTAGTGTGAGCTTTGAATATTTAGTTTTTCTTAGTGTTTTAAACAAATTCAAACTATAAGCTGCATTGTAGTGTTTGATTCATGGAGCAACTGCTCCATGAATCAAACACTTGTTCCCAATTGTATCCCAATCATTGTGGTTTTTAGTATAACAATGGCCATCAGTGGGCTCTAGATGGACAAACTGTCTACTTTTAAGGCTAGGCTTAAAACTTTCCTTTTGGATAAAGCTTATAGTTAGAGTGGCTTAGGTTATCCTGAGCTATCTCTGTAGTCATGTAGTATCTCAGTGCTTCTTTGTTCTCTTTGTGTCTCTGCTCTGTTCTCTCTAACCCCCAGTCGGTCGTGGCAGATGGCCGCTCACACTGAGCCTGGTTCTGGTTCTGCTGGAGGTTTCTTCCTGTTAAAAGGGAGTTTCTCCTCTCCACTGTCGCTACATGCATGCTCAGTATGAGGGATTGCTGCAAAGTCAACGCCAGTGACTGTCCACTGTCTCTACATGCTCATCCAGGAGGAGTGAATGCTGCAAGTCACTGACTGGATGCAATCTGCTGGGTTTCCTTAGATAGAAAAACTTTTTATCCAATTTGAATAAATAACCAACTCTGGCTGCATTGTTCAATGGTTAGGACTAATTGGAATGTATGTACCTGAGTTTTGTGAAGTGCCTTGAGACGACATGTGTTGTGAATTGGCGCTATATAAATAAACTGAATTGAACTGAATTGGTCCATCTAATCAGGAAGACAGCAGACAGCCAGTTCTCCTCATTCTATTCAGACGTAATCTCATCAATAATTCCCCCAGCCTTCCATAACCCTTTAGTTTGAGGAATGAGGTTGCTGATGAGAGAGTAGATTACAGCAGCAGGTCGAACACCTTCACCCCTGACCTTCCAGATTCGGCTGCTGATGGTTAGAAGCTTCAGGAACCTAAGTTCAGTGTGCTGCAGAAATACTGGAAGCCTGAGGACCAAACCATAATGAATATTATTGGGTTGATGTGTCCACCAGTAATGCACCCTGAGGACTTTATAGACAACTCAACTGAATTGTGTCTAAGGTCTGCAAACTCTGCAGCCATTACAACCTTTTGATCCTGAGAGGGAAGAAGAAGAAAAGTACACCTGACATTAAGCTTGAAACATTTTATTATTTGAATGATATAATTCACACTATACTAGGGATAAATCCAGAGCATGGTGGGTGTTTTCCACAGTCTAAACAGATCAAGGTCTCTGAAGCGAAGCCAGGAAACACCTGGTGAGAACTAGGCAGATCCTTGCAACAGCATCTATCCAAACCAGTGGTTTCCCATACATTCCCTATTCCAGGGAACGCCACAGAGCCAGCACCACTCTGCTCTGCACAGAGAACACTCCATGTGCATGCATCCACCTGCAGGGGGAGACAGAAACTGCCTTCAGTCCTCACCTGGTCTGTGATTGGTGTGGATGATGCTCAGTGGTGGTTCTTACCGTTTCTCTCCACAGCAACCAAACAGCGAGGGCACCGTTTGGTCGACTCCTGGATGAGGAGCAGAGACGCCTGCTCCCACCTCCCTCTCTGAGATGCCTCCTCCCCCACCACAAAACTCTAAGGAGTGGGGGCTCATGTCAACCTCTTCAGCATCACCATCATCATCATTCTGCAGCTGTGACTCACCTGTGAGCCATCCCCTGTGGGCGGGGCTACAAGGATCTCACATGGCCCCTCATGGTAACCCTCCCTGCAGTCTCTGCAGAAGACGAAGCCGCAGCCCAGCTGCCTGTCACACTCCACCTTCCTGCTGGCGTCAGGTGGGAGAAGCCCTGCCCCACAGCCAGGTGAGGGACACATCATTCCTCCGATGCTCTGCAGACACTCCTCGGCGCCATACTGCAGGTACCGGCCGTACTGAAACAGAACCACAGGTGAGTTAGCAGAAGTCTCAGCTAACATATTCTACCGTAGTTCAACATCAGATGGTTCACCTGGATTCACCTGAAATGGTAAATGGCCTGAACTTGTATAGCACTTTATCAAGTACCCAGTGACTCCAAAGCTCCTAAAACTACAATCAGTCATCCACCCATTCACACACTGACAGTGTTGAGCTACATTGTAACCACAGCTGCGCTTGGCCAGACTGACAGAACTGAGGCTGCTATACAATCGGCACCACTGGGCCCACTGACCACCATCAGCAGACAAGGTGGGTGAATTGTCTTGCCCAAGGACACAAAGATTAAGACAGAAGGAACAGGGGCTCGAACTGGCAACCCACCGGTTGCAGGACGTACCCCCTGAACCACTGAGAGAAATGTATACACCTGAACAAGAAGTGACGCACACAAACAGGAAATGATTCAATGAACAGGAACTGAAGCCATCAGCATTTTGGGCCGAGTAACGATCAAATCCCAAGTAGTAGTTTGCTTTTAGATGCTTTTAGGTTTGAAAGTAAAAATTTGTGCCGACCCTTTTGTGTTCATTCTATGTTTGAAGGCTAAACTGCAGGCAAATGCGACCCACATTCAACTTTTTCATGGCAATCAGAATGGACCCACTGTGGTTCTAAATCGGATACGTATCTGCTAGTTTCATTAAGCATCCGCAGTCAGACGGGCCAGCTTGTACGTCATCGTCCTGGTTCCACTAAGCACCTGTCTCTACAGTAGCAGCATCACTTCTCCACTAGAGGCCACTGTTAATAGCTTTGATCTCTTTTCTTCTTGTTGTTATGATGTGGTCACAATATTGTCTGCTCCCATTGATCGACAGCTTTAATGACAAGAGATGCCAGCATCCATCATTACTTCCATACAGTGCATCCTGTGCAATGTCTATATTCTCCTTCTGAGCATGCGGATCCCTTTGGGGTCGTGACCTGCTCAGCCTGATGGCAGTCGTATTGAATTAGTAGTTTGATTTCAGCGAAAAAACATTACATTTGAGCTTAAGACCTGCAGTGTGAACGTTGCCTTGGTAAACTTCCCTTTGTTTCCTGATGCTCCTCTTCCCCAGCTGCTCCACATTCCCCTGATTGATCACACCAGGTTCTCATCCCACTCATCAGTCCTCCCAGTAGTTCAGTCAGTTTCCTCACCTCCCCACCAGACTCTCCTGTTCAGCCATATCTATTTATACTCTATGCCATTCTTTATTTTAGTTCACCTTTATTTATACAGGTGAATCTCATTTGGACACATTTTTGAAAGTGACAAACAGTCATAATATTTAGCTCACTACTGTAAAGATTTAACTGAGTGCAGGTGTATTTTCCTATAAATAATAAAGTTCTATTGGGCTGAACGGTGGGGCAGTCGGTAGTACTGTTGCCCTGCATCAAGAAGGTCCTGGGTTCGATTCCCGGCCGGTGGCCTTTCTGCATGAAGTTTGCATGTTCTCCCCGTGCATTCGTGGGTTCTCACCGGGTATTCTGGCTTCCTCCCACAGTCCAAAGACATGCCTGTTAGGTTGATTGGTCTCTCTAAATTGCCCTTAGGTGTGTGAATGAGTGTGTGCATGGTTGTTTGTGTGTTGCCCTGCGATGGACTGGCGACCTGTCCAGGGTGAACCCCGCCTCTCGCCCATAGACTGCTGGACATAGGCACCAGCTCCCCCGCGACCCGCTATGGAATAAGCGGTAGAAAATGACTGACTGACTGACTGACTAATAAAGTTCTAGTATAAAACAGGAGTATTTACTGAAGCTCCAGGGGAAATTTTGACATCATCACATACGATCCGTCTCAACTGCAGAACTACCGTGTTTTTGAGTAGTCTTGAAGAACATACGCCTGTTCCCCACAGCTCCATGGATCTGACTAGAACAGATACAAATATCTACATTTAATTTTGTTTGCAACTTTTCATTCTGGCAGAACAGATAAACATGAATCCAAATAAGTGTCTAAAGGCCCAGTGATGGACTGAAGGCCTGCCCAGGGTGTCCACTGCTTGTCCCCCAGTGACGGCTGGGAATAGCAGGTATCTGATCTGTGCGTGGAGCTTTAGCAGCCTGAAATGTGTTCTCCTGGTTCTGTCTTTCCATATCGATGTGCATGCTTGTTGATGAGCCGAGGTGCTGTGATGCAAGACAATAAAGAAGCATCAGCTGTGTCGTAAAACAGCGCCCCCTGGTGCCTCAGACATGTCTCCAAGATGAGCTGCTCTTCTTCCTACATGAATAGGTCATAATACTAGAGAGAACATCCACATGCTTCTTGTACATTTATGAACTTAATCACAGATGACCTTTACATTTTTGTTCCAAATTTTTGACTTTACACGATCCTACTTTAATTTAAGACTTTGAACATGGGAAAATATCTGAGATTTTAAACTAAAAGATGAGAAATTATTCTCAGGAGGAATGGACGCTTCCCCGGCTCTTTCGTTCTTTCTTCTTTGTAAAAGGCGCTCATACGCTGTTTCAGTTGAAAGTACTACGAAGTAGAGTTTGTGGCAGTGAGGTCACCTGATCATCTCCCAGGATCCGGAAGTGATGCAACTCCTTGATCAGAGAGTTTTCGCAGCCAGCTGGAGACAAAAACAACAGAAATATCACACACCTGTTAACACACCTGTTGGGGCCTCCCCTTAAGGCTCCGCCCCTCACCTGCACACGGTAGAGAGTATCCAATCACAGAATTATAAACAAATTGTCGCTCATTCAGCCGACTCTGGCAGTAACGATGGAAACAGTCCAGGCAGATCACATGACGGTCTGAACACTGGAAGACCAGAACCACGTCCCTGAGACACGGAGACAAGGTGAGCTAATGTGGGGGAGGAGCTTTAATATCCACGGAGAGTCAGGTGGAGGAGGTGGAGCAAGGAGATGGGGTGAGGATGGGGGAGGGCATTACATGACGTCGGTGCAGCCGATGCACGGGACTCTCCTGATGTTGGGCAGGATGAGGTCGAGGGCAACAGAGACGTCGTCCTCTGACGTTGGGTGAGACGCACACTTCATGTAGAACTCCTGCCATCCAACAACAATCAGATTCAACTGATGAATGACTTCCTCCTGTTTAAAACATTTAGGCCACGCCTCTTACCGCCTCGTTGCCGCGGCAATCTTTAGACTGACAGATGCCATGGATTTGTCCGGGGAGAAGAACGTCGTCCCAGCAAGATGGACCCTGAGGGAGACACAGAGACTGAAGGGTAGCACCACCTTCTGGCACCCAACAGTAACTACACAAATGTTAGAGTGCAATAGTACACAGGAAGTATTACAGTACTACTCTCACCCTGCTGATCGTCAGCGTCATCTGTCTACAGCTCCTACAGCGAACGCGAAGTTTCCCTGACTGGATGGACAAGCAGCGTTTACAGTACACAAAGAAGGTACTACGGGTACCTGCATGCAGAGTACACACACCTGGATACAGAGTACACACACTGAGATATAGAGTACACACACCTGGATTTACTGACCTTTTGGAGCTGCAGCCTGTTGTTCTTTTCCCTGATCTTCACCTCTTGCTCGTCCTCCTGCCCCATCCAGGATGACAGCCAGCCCCGAGGAGGTGGCAGGGAGCCGTGAGGAGCTCAGGTCCAGCGTGGTCAGGCTGTCCTGCTCCTTCTCTCCTCCCAGAACCAGACGCTCCTGCAGGAGGAGCAGCTGGGAGGAGGAAGAGCCAGGTGGAGGGAGGACCACATGGACCGTGCTCTGCTCAGGCAGGTCACAACCCTGACAGGAGGAGTAGTACAGTGAGCAGTAAATCAGGTGAGTATTACCTGCAGATCAGTGTGAGAGGTCACCTGCAGGGAGGCAGAGCTCTGCAGTTCTCTGCCAGCGAACAGAACCCGGAGCTCCTGAGGAGGGACTCCTTGCTGATTCCCCACCAGCTCCTTCAGCTCAGCCACACTGGCCTCCGCCTGCAGCTCCACGGCCACTCCAGGCCCCAGGTTGTACCGTACAAACACTGACAACACACAAGTGAGACTCAGGTGAGGTCCAGGTACAGCTTCACGGTCTCCTTTTTCTCAGACCTCAACTACCTTCCCAAACGCAAACTGCTGAAATAGACCGTCACATGACACTCCTCCGACCAGCACCTTC
This sequence comes from Crenichthys baileyi, assembly GCA_036173005.1. NCBI lineage: Eukaryota > Metazoa > Chordata > Actinopteri > Cyprinodontiformes > Goodeidae > Crenichthys > Crenichthys baileyi. Next base: position 10,456 of record JAHHUM010000117.1, on the reverse strand, counting down.
TCCCCAGCCCCGCCCACCAAAGCTGCAGCAGGGAACTGCGTGGAACGAACTAGAGTGAAGGAGAGGAGATCCTGGACCACCGACAAGCTCTTTATCCTGTGAGGAAGAAGCTCATCTTTGAGGGAGCTTGGCTGCAGTTCCAGCTGTTCAGAGACCAGGAGATCACGCTGTGGTTTAACTGGATATAACTGACGGGACTAAACAGGAAACACTGATAAGAGGACAGCTGAAGATCATTGGATTTAAAACGTTTAATGTGAACACGCGACTTATTATGATGTGATGATGTGTGTCTCAGCCCCTGTTTCCATTTTATATCACTTAAACACACACACACACACACACACACACTCTTGTCTTACTATATGTTGTGAGGATCTTGCATTGAAGCTCACTGACTTCCATTGATCTCCATTCATTTTCAACCCTTTCTATGACCTAATCCCCAAACCTAACCATCACCAGTTCATACCTGACCCTAGGCATAACCTTAACTCAGTTCACACCTTAGTCCTGACCCTAAGCCCTAGTAAGATAGCAAGTAAGGACCATGACAATGTCATGCCAACACAGGAAGACACTTACAGCACACGCTTTGATTAGACGTCATGCTTAGTGATATGAACTTAGTAGGATTTCCCACTTGGAATCTCCGTGGAATTGGAAATAATATCAAAACGCATAAAATTATGGATCAACTTAGAACAGACATTGTCTTCCTTCAGCAAACCCACATATTTAAATCTGATCTGAACACTAAACATGTCCTCATTCTTACTGAACTATGACCCCGAGCAGAGAGGAGCAGCTACTTTAATAACAGAACGATACAGTTTACATGCAAAGACAGCATATTTGATCCAGAAGGGGGACATTTATTTATTCATTATGAACACAAATATAACAACAGACTGGTCAATAGTTAATGCATACGGTCCAAATGTGGACGACTCCAACTTTTATCACAGTGTCTTTTCTGACCTTCTAACCCAGACTGGAACAGCACTGGTGGTGCTGGGAGGAGATTTCAACCAATCAACCAGAGTCAAGACAGGCTCCGCCGATCATCTGACCTTCATAACATGCAGTTAATACACTAAAGCAGAACATAGAAGGTTATGGTCCAGTACAGCAGAACATGGGAGGTTCTGGTCTATGTGATGCCTGGCGGTCTTGACAACCATCAGATAAATAGTTCCCACTGGTCCACCATTCTTGTTTCTTCTTCTCTCTAATCAGCAACCCTGTTATGAAGCAGGTGTGTGAGGCGCAGACCAGTAACTATGATGGAGGAAACATCGAGACCAGTTGAACCTTGGAGGTTCAACACATTAGTTAAAGATGAAGAGTTCACCGGGTTCCTTCAGAGAGACGGGACAGAGGGAATATGGGCACTGCCAGCTCTGCATCAGGAGCCAGGGGGTGTGGGGGTGCTGGTACGGGGCGGTGCTGTCCCAGGCATGGAGGTGTCTGCGGTGGGGTGAGGCGGGACTGGGATGTGTGCCGCGGTGCCCTCTTGTTTGGTCTGCTTCTGATTCTGGCTGGTCCGGGCGGGTCCACGGATGAGAAGCTTATTGTTTTCAGTTCCCATGATTCCTTGTGCATAAACTCACCACAGACACACAGTAGGAAGTGTTTCCCCAAGCAACCTTCTTCAGTCAACTATGTAACATAACAGCATCATTAACACAACTATAATGAGTCCACGCCTTTGACCCTATATGGGCGTCCTGACAGGTCCGACCGTGTGGCTCACCTGGTACAGCTCTCAGCATATTTTATTCTTTTATGCTACAATTAGACACTTAAAAAACGTCACTTTTACAGCAAATATGGAGCCATTTTAGGACCTTTTAAACCGTGAAACCATACTCAGACAACTTAACAACTGGTTTGCTGTCATATTTTACCACTAGATGTCAATAAAATCGAGCTTTAAAATGACTAAAACCTCAGTGAACAGGTTCATTAGTGGTTCAGTAGTTATTGAAAGAAACACCGGAGATAACAGCTGATCTAAAAACCTTTAGTCAACGTTTTCTTGATGTTTTAGAGGATCCTCAGTAACATGATGGAGGACCTGAATGTTGGTATTTCAGCATATGGAAACAAAGATCTGAGGCAGCTGGACCTGACAGTCACCTCTCAGGGCAAGTTTTACCCCGAGCTCTGACTGAGGGTTTTGGTTGAACCAGAACCCTGTCCTGAGTTAAGACACGCCCGTGGACTTCTGTGGAACAGAACATGGAGGCCCCGTGCGCCATGCAGCAGAATGGTTCTGAAGACGGAGTGGTTCCAGCGTACAGCTGTGTTGGTTCTCAGTGTTCGTGGAGCTCAGCTGAATAAATGAGATTTTGTTTTGTTCTTCATGGTCAACAAAGCAAAGAGATGTCAGAAAATGTGAACATTTTTTACTTCCTATATTCTGTTTCTGGCCCATCGGACAGTCCCGCTCTTTATGTTCTGCATCCGCCAGTTCAGCTGGACCCAACTGAACAGTGAGCGGTACCACTGGTTGCAGATGTCACAATGAATGTGTCAATAATCAAACTAAAATGATTCCATGCTTTCAGCTCCTTGACTATGTTGGGATCCCGGCCACGGATGAATTTGGACTCTGAAATATAAATCACCTGTATGGATCTCTGCTCCTTTCAACATCACAATAAGCTGTTCCTAACTCAGCCCAGGAAGAGGAGGAGTCAAAGCTGGAGTCTATGACCCAAGGACACCTTTCCCCCTTTGCTCGGCCTCATTCCAGCTCTGGACAGCAGCTAATGGAGGGACCAGAGCTTACGTCAACTGAAGGCCTTGAAACTCGCAAGCGAGTAAGGCTTTTCCTTCATAGAATCCTTGGATCTAAAAGTGACTACGGTAGTAAGACAAGCATGGCTTGACTTTTCTTCTGAGGCCTCCAGAAGCAGCTCTAACCATAATTGAAGCAGATTTTTTCCGCCACGGACTGGAGAACCAGTCATCTGGACCGCAGCGTTGCACGCCTTCCTGCCTGCATGTCCAGGTAGCGAGAGCTGAGTTTTTTTCTGGATTTTCAGCATTTAGTCAGAAAAGGCCTTGGTTAGATCAGTTTATTAAACTAATGTCCTGTCTAGAGCAGACAGCAGCACAGTCTGCAGGGTTCTAATAACCGGAACAGAACAGAGCCAAGAACTCCGGTTTATAGTCCAACGCCACAGTGATATGAGACGGTGCAAAGGCGGGTCAGAACCTGTACTGCTTGTCTACGAACCCTTAGAAATCCTGACTATAGCTGAACGTGATTGAACCTTCTATGAGTTATTACCAATAGAAATAAAGACGGATGAGTAGGTAATGAGATGGTCTCTGCTGCCGCTCACAACAAGAACCAACCTGGCCCTCTGATTGGTCCGGAACATTTGACAGCCTCTGTTACGTCAAAACATGTCATTATTCACTGGTTCTGATCTGAACCAAAGACAAACAGAACCATTGATATATATCACTGGGGTGGACATCACGTTATCCCGCGTGACTCACATTGAGTCAGAGCAGCAGAAGCAGCATCAGAAGAACACAGAACTGGTCCAATAAAGGCCAGTAGGGTTCTAGTAGCAGAAGGACATGTTGCTTTGAATGTAACTAAGATATAATTAACATGAAATAATGAATGTACTCAGGTACGCCATGAAAAGCAGCACGAGGTTTAAAATATTAAATAGAAACTTTTTGCCTGGTTTAATAAAGGTTAAATAAAACAATATAATACTAATATATCACTGATAGATCTATGTTTAAACTGCTAATAGATCTATGTTTAAAATGCTGATAGATCTATGTTTAAACTGCTAATAGATCTATGTTTAGGGAGAGTTTTAACATATTTCTATGTATCATAACATCAGCAGTTTACTCAGATTTCAACCGCTGGCTGTCTAGGTGGTGTCCAGAAAACGATGTGGGCTACATTGATAGTTGGCCAACATTTTGGGGAAAACCTGGTCTGATCCGGAGAGACGGCATCCATCCCACTTTGGATGGAGCAGCTCTTCTTTCTAGGAATCTGGCCGAATTTATTAGTTCTCCAAACCTCTGACAACCCAGGGTTCAGACCAGGAAGCAGGGTCGTAGTTTAACACTCCTCTCTGCAGCTTCTGTACTGCTACCCACCCATTACCCTATTAAGACAGTGTCTCGCCCACGGCCAAAATTGAATAGATTAAAAAATGATCTAAAAAGAGGAAATCAGGAAAATCTAATAAAAAAAACACAACTCAGACTAAAAAGAAAAAAAAAAAAAATTTTAAATGTGGCTTACTGAACATAAGATTCTCTTCTTCAAAGGACTTTGCTAGTTAGTGACCTGATTTCTGACAATCAGATTGATTTTTTTTTGCCTCACAGAAACCCCGGGCTGCAGCAAGGGGATTATGTTACTATAAATGAGTCCAAACTCCTACTAATTATTTAAATTTTCACATTCCTCGAAATACTGGGCGAGGGGGAGAATAGAAACCATCTTTCAGTCCCCCCGATTTTATTGATTAGTCCCAAAACCAATCAATAGCTACAACTTTTTTGAATATTTAATCCTTTATTTTCCCCCATCCGAATTGCAAAGCACTAAAACCACTTCTTTTTGTTGTTTTGTACCTTTCCACCAGGCCCTTACTCTCAATTTAAAAGATCAGTTTTCAGACCTTTTTTTCTGATTTAGTGTTAAAATAAGATAAAGTTATTATAGTGGGGGATTTTTAACATTCATGTTGAAAACTGAAAATGATAGCTTAAATATAGCCTTAAATGGTATCTTAGACTCAATTGGCTTTTGAAAAAACATTAAAAACAAACTTAACCCCCACGTTTGTCTTCATTTTCTATGGGACCTTGTGCTGGACATATGGTATTGAGTGTAAAGACATAAAAAATATTTCTCACAACCCTGTGCTTGTCTGACCATTTTTAAAAAACCTTTGAGTTTTAATTTAACAGAGTACTCCCCAAAACCTGAAAGAAAATTTTAAAATTTATAGGGGTCATTATCAGACAATGCTGTAAACCAACTTTAAAGAATCTGTTCCCACTTTTAATTTGCCTCATTATCACAGAAAAAAACAGTGGGGGAGGGGCAATAATTTTGTTTTTCCCCCTTCACAAATTTGATTCTCGTGTTCATAGTGTTCCCTTATCATTGCGTGGGGGCATTAGACAATGCAGCCCCCTTGAAAAAAAAGGGAAAATTTATTCATAGGAGGCAGGCTCCCTGGTTTTAATTCAGAGCTGGAAACTTAAAAGCACAATGTTAGAAAAATTGGAGCGAAAATGGCGCTCTACACACCTAGAGGATTCCTACTTAAAATCTGGAAAAAAAAAAAATAGCCCCTACTGTTGTATAAAAAAGACACTTCACCAAGCTAGAAAAGCTAATTTTCTCATTCCTTAAAAGAAGGGAACAAGAAAAATCCTAGGTTTTCCTTTAGTACAGTTGCTAAAATTTACACAGTCATAGCTCTGTTCAATTCAATTCAATTCAGTTTTTTTTTATAGCGCCAATTCACAAAAAATTGTCGTCTCAAGGCACTTCAAAAAAGTCAGGGCTTTTACATTCCCAAATTTAACTTAATCATTGAACAGTTCAGTCAGATTCTGTTATTTATTCAAAATTGGATAAAAAGTTTTTTCATCTAAGGGAAACCCAGCAGATTGCATCCAGTCAGTGACTTGCAGCATTCACCCCCTCTGGATGAAAAAAAAATGTAGAGACCATTGGACAGTCACTGGCGTTGACTTTGCAGCAATCCCTCATACTGAGCATGCATGTAACGACAGTGGAGAGGAAAACCCCCCCTTTTTTAAACGGAAAAAAACCTCCAGCAGAACCAGAAACCGGGTCAGTGTGAGCGGCCATCTCCCACGACCGACTGGGGGTTTTAAGAGGAACAGAGCAGAGACAAAAAAGAGAACAAAGAAGCACTGATCCAGGAGTCCTTTCAATGGGAGGAAAAAAGTAAATGTTAATGGATGTAGCTCCTTTTTAGTCGTTTCACCTAGAAAGAAAGAACAGATAAACTCTGAGCCAGTTTTCAATGTTAGAGTCTGAAGAGAGCACATAGAGTTAGTTCCCAAGTAAAAACTCAGTCAGTAGCTATGTCTAGGAGAGGAAAAAAAGGGGTTAAACACTGAAAGACAGGGCCATGGGGACCATCGGTAGAGGGTGAGCATTAATTTGGGTTGCCAGCAGAAGCTTGGACGATTCCCCCTCTCCAGAAAGGTGTCTCAGGTAGACACACAGTCAGGACAGGTGTAAACTTCTAGGAAAAAAAGAAAAGAGAGAGAACAAAGTTAAAAGCTGAAATAACAGCAAAAAATGCAAAATTGAAAGAGCAGTGTGAGAATGTAGCGAAGAGGGTGAAAAGGGGCATTATGTCCTCCAGCAGCCTAAGCCTATATGGGGGAAGCATAACTACAGAGAGAGGCTCAGGAAACCTAAGCCACTCTAACTATAAGCTTTTTCAAAAAGGGAAAATTTTTAAGCCTAGCCTTTAAAAAAGACAGAAAAACCTTTCGGCAGCATTTTAAATCAGCTGAAGGGGTTTTTAACTGCATTTTGTGGGGCATCCTGAGTAAAAAAAAATTTTCAATAGTCCAGCCTTGAAGTAACAAAGGCCATGGACTAGTTTTTTTAGCATCAATCCTGGACAGGATATTTCTAATTTTGGCAATGTTCCGGAGATGAAAAAAAGGGAAAACCTAGAAACCTGTTTAATATGGGATTTTTAAATGACATGTCCTGGTCTAAAAAAAAACACCAAGGTTTTTTTACTTTATTACCGGGGGTCAATTTAAGCCATCCAGGTTAAGTGATTGACTAAGCAGTTTTTTTTTTTAAAAGACTCCGGTCCAAAGACGACAACTTCTGTCTTGTCTGAATTTAGAAGCAGAAAATTTAAAAAACATCCAATTTTTTATGTCTTCAAGACATGCTTGTAGTCTATCTAACTGGTTTGGGGTTCATCAGGATTTTTGGGATAAGTAAAAACTGAGTGTCATCAGCGTTAAAACAGTGAAAATTTATTCTATGCTGCCTGATAATTTTTCCCATTGGGGGAAGCATATATATAGTAAAAGAAAATTGGCCCCACTTTTTGAACCCTGTGGTAAAAACTCCACAATTTTAACCCTGGAGTTTTAAAAGAAAGTTTATCATTTTACATGAACAAATGGGGAATCTGTCAGACAAAAAAGATTTAAAAACCAGCCTAGCGCGGTTCCCCTGATCCCTATCCAGCATATTCCAGCCTTTTTTAAGAGAATATTATGATCGACTTTATCAAATGCAGCACTGAGATCTAACAGAAACCCGTACAGACACAAGTCCATTATCTGAGGGGTAGAAGAATTATCATTAGTGACTTTCAGCAGACTTTTTTCAGTGCTATGATGAGCTCTGAAAACCCTGACTGAAACTCTTCAAAAAAAAGGTCATTGCTGTGTGAAAATGCTCACACAAATTTGATTAGCAACTATTTTCTCAAAATTTTAGATAAGAATGGAAGATTGGATATCGGTCTGTAAAATTTATTAAGTCATCTCGATCAAGCGAAGGTTTCTTAAGCAAAGGTTTGATTACAGCTACCTTAAAAAACCTTTGTTTTTTACATTACCCATTTACTAAGGATAGAATTTAATCATATTAAAAATGGGGCTGGTAATCAGAGGGAAAACAATTCTTAAATAATTTGGGGTTGGGATTGGGTCTAAAACAAGTTGAAGGTTTAGATGAAGCTAATATTTTCTGATAAATCTGGAAGCTCCACAGGATCAAAAAAAAGTCCCCCAAACACAGATCAGGTTCTACAGTTTTTTCCAATGTTTTTTCCCCTTGTTGGGCGATGAAGGGAATCATCTTCGGGAAATATTCAAAGATTTTTTTTTAATAGAATCAATTTTATTTAAGAAGAACCCCTAAAGTCATGACTGCTGAGAGCTACGGGAATGGATGGCTCAACAAAGGGGTTCTGATGAAAATTTAAAAAGAGAGATGATATTTCCCCCCACTTTAGCTTCCCTTTTATTGGCTCCCTGTTAAATACCCCGAATAGAATTTAAAAAATTTCCTCCTCTACATATAAAAGCCCTTAATGATTTAGCTCCCATCATACATCAGAGAGCTGATTGTTCCATATGTTCCTAACAGAGCACTTCGTTCTCAGACTGCGGTTTTACTGGTGGTTCCTAAAGTCTCTAGAAGTAGAAGGGAGGCAGATCCTTTAGTTATCAGGCTCCTCTCCTGTGGAACCCGGGTCCCAGTTTTAGTCCGTGAGGCGGACACCCTGTCTACTTTTAAGGCTAGGCTTAAAACTTTCCCTTTTTGATAAAGCTTTTTTTAAATTGAGTGGCTTAGGTTATCCTGAGCTATCTCTGTAGTTATGCTGCTATAGGCTTTGGGCCCGGAGGACATAATGACCACTTTCAACCCTTCGCTACATTCTCACACTGCTCTTAAATTTTTATTATTTTTCTGTTATTTCAGCTTTTTTAAATTTGTTCTCTCTCTTTTTTCTCTTCCTAGAAGCTACCCCCTGGCCTGACTCTGTGTCTACCTGTTAACACCTTTCTGGAGAGGGGAAATCCTCCAAGCTTCTCTTTGGAAAAAATTAATGCTCACCCCCCTACCGATGATCCACATGGCCCTGTCTTTCAGTGTTTTTAACCCTTTTTCTCTCTTAGACATAGCTTTCTGACTGAGCTTTTACTGTAACTAACTCTATGTTGCTCTTCAGACTCTTAACATTGAAAACTGGCTCAGAGTTTTCCTGTTTTTCTTTAAAGGTGAAAAAGACTAAATGAGCTACATCCATTAACAAAATTTACTTTTCTTCACATAGAAAGTACTCCTGGATCAGTGCTTTCTTGTTCTCTTTGTGTCTCTGCTCGTTTTTCTCTAATCCCCAAAACCGGTCGTGGGAAAATGGCCGCCAACACTGAGCCCCGGTTCTTGTAGAGGTTTTTTCCTGTTTTTAAAAAGGGAAGGGTTTTTTTCCCCTCCCCTGTCGCTACATGCATGCTCAGTATGAGGGATTGCCCCGCAAAGTCAACGCCAGTGACTGTCCACTGTCTCTTTCATGTTCATCCAGGAGGGTTGAATGCTGCAAGTCACTGACTGGGGCAATCTGCTGGGTTTGCCTTAGATAAAAAACTTTTTATCCAAAATTTTTAAAAAAATAACTGAATCTGACTGCACTGTTCAATGATTAAGATTTAAAAAAATGTATGAACCTGACTTTTGTGAAGTGCCTTGAGACGACATGTGTTGTGAATTGGTGCTATATAAATAAACTGAATTGAATTGAATTTATTGTGAGACACATTTGATAAAAGTCAGATCAGAAAAGAAATATGACCCATTTAATGACAGATGGATCAGAGCAGCATGGTTCTGTTGACATGACTCACTGCAAAGCAATGGCGGCTGCGTCACTGCCTACAGCAGCTAGTAGGAGACGTCCAGTCCAATCTATATCAATGAACAGAACTCTGTCTCTGGTACCGTAACCCTGCGATATCAACCGCTGTTGATCTTACCTGCGTTAAAACCTGAACACACGCGAAGTTGTTGATCGACCAGGTCACGTGTTTCTGTGTCACCTGATCGATCTGTGATCATCTCGGTTGATCAGAACCAATCCTTGAACCCAGAAATCGATTAAAGTGTTTGCTTCGAACCAGAACTCACCGATCATCATGCTCCTCGTCCTTCATGGGAGTGTTTACGATCTGCCAGCCACAGTGCATTATGGGAGCCGTAGTTTCTGTATTAAAGGGCAGTTGGCAGGGAATCGACTCAAAGGATTCACCGCCACCCACTGGGCTGGAGGGGAACAACAGATGAGCGGGAGCTAGTTCCTTTTACCTGAGTGTAAACCGACGGCAGGTGAACCTGTTACCCCCACCTGGGTGACGTCATTTTAAAGCAATGGAGCTCAACCCACCCGTGGGCGCTTCAATAGGTCAAAAATATTCACAACTGGACACACACATTCAAAAACAAATACAAAACAATAAACTAGTAAGCATAATTATTAATAAAAAGAAAAGAAAATATTCATGTTTTTCAGGACGATGGTTTGAATCATTTTTTTTAACAATCAAAACTGAACAATCTTTGTCTTTAAGCAAGCTTTAGGTCATGTGAAAACTACCAGCCTACAAAACTCAAAACTCTGACCTCAAACTTAAATGAAAAAAACTTTTATACATTTCAAAATCTGGATATCTTTCTAGGAACGCATCTAAGATGTCAGTAAAATATGAATTAGTCCTATAACTAACTTTAACATCCTGACGGACGTTTTTGAGGAATCTGTCCTCTTCATTTCCTCTTCCTCATCTTTTTCTCCTCCCAGTCCTCAGTGACCTCTCTCTTTTTTCCAGTCTTCAATTTTTTTGCTCTCCCCCCTCCACTTGTTTTCCCTTTTTC